>UXGD01000274.1:0-70951 GCA_900474315.1 Torymus auratus | reverse complement strand
TGTATATAGATATATATGTATATATATATATATATATATAGATAGACATGCAGGTGGGTATAGCATAGTTGGTGCGGCAGCGCAAGCCCACGAGCAAAAGACTCGAAGAAGCGAAAAAAATTCAAAAGGAATCGAAGCATGCATTATCGCGGTGTCTCTCTCTTGCTCTTTCTCTCTTCGCGAAGCTTCCGCATATACATTGCGCGCGCGGTCGTAGCAGCACTACACGTACATACATATATAGCGGTTGCAGCGTTCGCGGAAGAGGGAGAGAAAGCGCGAGAGCAGTCGACAATGCAGCCGAGCAGTCGTCGCTCTAAGGTACATAATCATGCTTGCTGATTCCTTCCCTAATAAAAGTCTCACTGTCACCGGCGCCCCCACCCGACCGCGCGCACAAAAGCTCTTTCTCTCCTCTACACACGTACACAGGCTACACACACACACGTGCGCGCGTCTTGCGACGTCTACGAGAGAGAAAGAGGGACGGCGCAAAAGTGCACATGCCTGCAGCTAAACCGCGCGCGAGCGAGCGAACGATGCACCCTCTCCCTCTCTCTCTCTCTTTCCCGCGATAGCGGATAAGACAAAGAGGAGCCGAGAATTACAAGGGATACGGGTCAGAAATGCTTGGCGATGCACCATCTGGAATTGCACTTTTTTTTAATTTCGAACCCAGCGCAGTCCCCACGATGACGACGACGACGACGACTCGTCGATGCACGGTTGTATATGTGTGTGTGTAGCGGTGCAAGGACACGATAGGGCGGGTGCTGTGTGTATATCTTCGTCCGAATATATATCCGCGAGCGCACCCTATTCCGGTACATTGGAGCTGCGGCTTTTCGGGCGCTTTCTCGGCCGATGATTTTTCAGTGTCTGTCAGTCGACGCGCACACGCGTGCATCATGTGTTCTTTGTGCGTAAGGATTGACTCCCGCGAACTCGCTGAACGGGGAAGAACCGAATTAATGACGACGGTGCCCGGGGATTCGTTCTTTTTCATCTTTTCTCCTTCGTGTTTTGCGTATTGCACTTTCAATCGTTCGTGAACAGTTCGGTTCAATGCCAACGTGAATTTTTCACATTTATTACTGCAATTACCAAAATTAATAAAATGCTTTTTTACTGCTATTTATATAACCGAATTAGTCATGTAAACATACAAATAGATTGCCTATAAAATATCATCTAAAAAGTCAATTATGATTTTCATTCGGATTAAATTAATCGTAAATTATAATATTGTAATAAAATCTAAGAAACAGGTTCACTTTATAAGCTATATGTAATGGTTCCGACATATCAATTACGCGGTGGCTACATATAGGGTAGAAAAAAAAATGTTCCAAGTACCTAATAATGAAATTAATTCAGCATCTCAAAGGACCTTAATCGTGCATCGTATATAATCGGCGAAGAAAAAAAAAGGTATCTCGAATGAAAAGCCACTGAGCCGAAAAGATTTTTATATCCTCAAATTAGGCCGCTCGTGATCACAATTGAATACCCGCAATAACGACGATTATTGTACACATATACACGCGCATCATCGTGAAAGGAATATCGTGACTATAAAAGCCAAGGCAATAAAAACGAGGCCAATATTTTCCTCCTTATAATATATATGTATATACGCGTGCCCACTCACCGACGCTACCACAGTCTTCCTTCATCCGCACGCACACTTTCATTCAGCATTGAGCCCGCACTGTATCGAATATCCTGCCCCTGGAAGAAAACGCACCAGGGCGTGTATAGACACACATACATATATCCGTGTATATCCCTCAACACACCGGCCTCGTCCTTCTCCCATTCAAAGTGCAAGGCACATTTCTCTGTCTCTCTCTCTAAGAATATACACGGAACGAGGGTGTCTCTCGCCCCGCACAGGCCGATTTTTAAAGGGCCCGGAGCAGCAGTCGAGGGTCCTTGGCCGACAGGTCTCAAGGTGCGCCTCTCTATAGAAGCTCGCGCCTTTTAAAAGGCCCCGCGCGCACGGGATGAAAAGAGGAAAAACCACACCAGATGGTCGCCCACGCGCCGAGACGCGCACGCGCGTGCCCGGAAACATTAGCGGGGATAATTCGGCCGTGTATACAAACCCGGAGAGAGTGAAGAGGAGTGTATAGGCGAAGGAGGAGGAAGAAATCGAGAGCGCCGCGCGATAATAAGGTATCGAGATGCGGAGGCAGCGCGTGCGGCATATGTTTATTGGGCCGGTGCTCATTGTGCGTGTTTTTCACCCGCCTTTATTTTTCACTCTCTCTTGAGAGAGGGAGAGATGAGCGCAGCTTGCCACCGGCGCCTACTGTTATGTTGCCTGCAGTATAAGTGTTCATCTGCACCGTTACGTCTATGGAGAAGAGAGGGCGGCGCGAGATCGAACCGGATATAGCAGTATCGAGAGTCAGTAAAAAGATCGAGAGCTGCATAGCGGATTAATTCTCTCCCTAAGGCGGCGCGCGGTCTTTTTTTCTCTTTTCTTCTTATTCTATCGGGCACGCGCGTGCCGTGCGTCCAACACCGTTCGATGGCTTTTTTTCTCTCTTTGCTCCCCCGCGACATATGGGTGTGCGGAGATGCACCGTTTTTCTTTAAAATTAGAATCGACTATGGGTTCTCGATCGGAGGGCGGAGGGTGTATAGGTATTATATATATAATAAAGCGAAAGGTGAATGGAAGAGTCACGTGGGTGAGTAATAAAAAAGCTTTTAAGGTGGCTAATGTGCGATGGGATGGGTAGCGGTATTTTCATCGCGACGCTGCGGTGAAAAAGACAGGAAAGAGAGGTTTCTTTATAATATTTCTATTCTGTCGTATTTCATCGATAAACTAATTAAACTGCTTATATATCGCTTATAATCTTTTATTCCATCCAGCAAATGAGAGTTATTTCTGAGGTTTAAATTTATTCAAAATATAACTGCTCGATAATAATAATTTCCTCCAAGATTATTTATATATCCATTAGAGTGTTACGTAAGAATGTTATTTGATTAGCGCCTAGCTACTTCGTGGCTATTATTACAGGATCTAAAAGCCAATTTTCATATGTTATTTTTATTTTTATTTCTATACGTTTATAATTACGGTAACTGTATAATAATAGCCCCTCTATAAGAAGCTATTTTATTTTCGTACAACAAATTAATACGTATCCGATACACCAAAGCCAGCAATTATCCCATTAAATTTTGACTTCTTCTTCAGCACAGCGCCACCGGTATTCTCGAAAATCCTCTGACAAAGGAGGAAAACCTTATATAGCTTCGAGGCCAGCGTTGCGTAAAACCGTCCGACCAATTTTCCTCGATCTTTTACAGCCCCTCCATTATAGCCAATGAGACTGGGCCGCACAAAACCGCTCCTTTACCGATCCGATTTATCTCAGCGGCACATCTCTCTCTCTCTCTCTCTCTTCGTCCGAGGTTAAAAGTCAATTTCCTTTCAGTCTACAATTGTCGCCCGAGACGTGCTGTAGTCCAGCTGCGCTCATTGTGCGAACCGCAACAACACAAACCGCCTCCGCACACGCCTTGTTTTTCCACTGCGCCGGTCAAGGCGGAAATTTCCCGCTGGGCGGACAAATTGCGACCGGTCTTTAAAGATCATTTTAACACCTTGTATATACACGTCGCGACAGCGCGCGAACGTCTCTGTCCACTGTTCTGTGCATACCTACTCACGCTGCGAGGCTTTTCTTCGGCTCGTAGTTTTCACTCATCGACCGCACAACGGAGACAATATTATAATAGCTTCTCGTGGAAAATCGCATATAGTGATGTACATTTTCGGCTGTAGCGGCTAATTTTGGACACGACACCTATTGAGTTCCGGTAACCGAGCCAGCCGTTGAATGCGGTAGAAAATGTGCTTTATATGTATTATAAATAAAGTGAAATGACGAGGAGGGTGGGTGCTTTGACGGCGAGAGGTCACGGCACTTTGGCGATCGATGCAGCCGCGCGACTGCGCTCGCCATCGTCAATAAATTGCGACGACGTTTTTTTTTCTCTCGCGCGATTTCGGGTCGTCAATCTCTCGGCGAGCGCCGTTAATGAGCGCTGACGCGCGTGCTTATAACGCCGGGGTGCGCAATGTGCAAGAATGCTCGATATCTCGGCGGAAACAATAATCGTCTCCTCGCCGCGTGCACGAATTTTAATCGCGAGGGGCGGCGTGCGCCCCCTGCATTATTCTTGTAATTGCTAAGTAGGCTGGCTTCGCTCTTTTCTCTCTCTCTTTCTCTTTCTGTATAGTTGTTTTGTATTATGTTCATCCACGTGCCAGAACTAAGTAGACGCGAAGCAGCGAGAGAAAGGAAGTTTGAAAGGCTGCTGTACTGAAACACTGCGAGGAACTGCTACATACATATGTAGAAATGTAGTTGAGAGTGTAGAAAAACAAAAGAGTTATACATTTCATTGGGTTAGTTATACGTATAGAAGAAAAAGAATTTGAGAATGTGATAATTAGTCAATCCGTATTTTAATACGTAAATATATAAATACTACAGTCATAAAAGTTAATAACTTTTATAGCTAAATTAAATTCAAATGATCTATGCGTTATATTGAATATTTCGTTAAATAAAATATCAACAGATGCGCAACGGGTGGCATTACAAAAGCTAAGATTGAAAGAAACGATTAGGCCCCTGCATGCAGCAAACACGTACGGTAAAAAGTGCGAAACTGAAAATCATCCAATGGCGCGGAAAAAAAGTGAAGCGTAAGCGCAAAAGTATAGAACACACGTAGAGAGATCGGGAAGAAGAGTAGCCTAATGCCGCTGCAGCGGCTTCGAGGGGGTGAAATGCGTGTGCAAAGAGAAATGAAAGATTACAGAGTTATACTGGCCGAAACAAGAATGAGAGAGAGCGAGAGGGGAGTTAGAGAGACAGAGACAGAAGGAGCGGTGGCGGCGACGGCGGCAGCACCGCAACAGCAGGGTCACCCCTCGATAGTTTATCCTCTAATGGCCAAGTAGCTCGGCGCGCGCGGCTCGACTACCTGAGCAGCTGCCAAGTAAAAGACCGAGCGTGCGCGTATGCTCTCTCTCTCTCTTTCTCCCGCGTTTTATTTTACCTTTCTACCTCTCTCTCTCTTTGCCTTAATACAAACTTGGTTGGGGTGCGAGAACAAGAGCGAGCGGGAGAAGGGGGGAAGGTTGGTTCGTCGTATATGTATATACGCGGGCGCTCTTAATTTTTCGCCTTTCTCTGTCTCGCTTATAGTCGCGCGGGGCGAGCGTCATGCTCGAGAGGGGGCCCATCTGCCCCCCCGCGTAACGAGTATGTGACGTCAGGTGTGACGACGGCGCGATGCGCGCTTGGAGGTGCTGGAACGCAAAGTAAAGGAGAGAGTGTGTGTGTGTATGTGTGTTGCTATAGCGTCTGTTTCTTGACGAGGTGCGCGAGTTGATAGCTCGCCCCGGGTGAACTGCATTCCGGCTGCGTGTTTTTTCCGCTTCCGGAGCGTTGTGCAGGGCGGCCCACTCGAATTCGTTGTACTGCACGCGCTGTTGCCAAACTTTTTTCTGTATACACCGCTGTTTTTCAAGTATTTCTAGTTTTATTGGTATGGATAGCTGAATGAGGATGGATAAATCGCGTTATTGAATCGCGGACTTGAAAATGCAGAAAAACAATTTTTAAAGCTTTGTTTGGTTGACCGTGGATAATAAATAATAATTCAATTGACTTAAACCTTAATATTTAAAATAACCTGTAGCCGTATGTTTTATACCTGCCCGACCCAGTTTGATATCCTATTTTTATTTTTAAATTTATATAATTGAGTTGCCAAATATAAAGTCAATTCAAAAATAACCTAAAATAAAATAATGGTAGCCGGAAGTAGTGGCTGATTTAAGATTCGATTAAAAATTAAAAATGTGTTACTCAAGTATTTATAGATCTTCTAAATAATTAAAATAGAATAAAAACATTTGATTTTTTTTTCAAACATGTATCTATATAATGATCTTATCATTTAAACTAATTAAAACTAATTAAATCATAGTGAAAAATAGTGAATTTTGCTAGTAACCTGAATAATTTATAATTTACAAAGATTGAATAGATAATTATGAAGAATTGAAAAATTATTTTATTTATTAATTCAGACTAGATTCATTAAAAATATAAAAGATTTTATTTCTGTAAACTTTCTTAATGTTTTTTACAAATTTATCGTAAAATTAAATTCAAATGAAAAGTATACAAAAATACTAATTTGAAAATAATTTAATAAACTTAAAACATAAAAGAAGAATTATTTTCCCAAGGAAACCTGATCACTCAAAAACTCGGAGAATAATATATAGTTTGCACACTTGGCACTTTCTCGGAAACAACTGCAACTCGTTAATTATCAGCTCGGGCACATACCACGGCGCTCCGCTTTACCTTCGCGATATAATTGCTACCTTGTGAAAATTCCGCGCACCAAGAAAATCGTACGCTCGTGCTATTTTACCTGGTAACTCGACCCGCGTGCTCAAGAGAGAAAGCGAAAACGGACAATTTAATTAGAATTTTCTTTCTCCCTTGCCCTCGCTGTCTCCCTCCGCCTCTTTCTCTCTCACACTCGGAAACGAGCTCGACGAAAAAAGTAAACAGGCCGAGAGAAAGAGAGCGCGCAAAGAAAAACGACAACGCCTCAAAAGTCTTGCCCCGAGTTTTCCGCGGGCGCACGCAGCCCCCTTTTTTCCCCAAGTGAGAAATTACAAGAATGGCAACGCCGCCTCGTCGCCGCGCTCTCGCACACTCGACATTCCGTTGTCCTCGTAACTAAGTCGGTCGCGAGCCGCGTATAATGCGCGGTGCACGCAAGTCCCCGGCAGCGCCCAAGTACGCGGAAGTAGGGATAATTGCCGGCGCGCGCGCCCGAGCAGTGGGTTCCTGCGTGCTTATGTATATATGTACCTTGTATACGTATATATATATACTGTAAAGCCACCGGTTAGAATTACGTAATAGGTGACGGCGGTATAACGCGGCCCTTCAGCTTTCTAGGAAAGCTTGCAGATAAATGAGAGAAAAAAATATATACGCGTGGGCCGTTGGTGCAGGTGCGAGCGACCAGTACGCGCATTCGAATTCAATCCCGATTGCTCCTTTTTTGTATACAGTTTGTTCCCTTGTTGCTTTGAGAAAACTTTAGACGTATACATACGTTGGCCGGTTGACGGGTGCACTGTACATTTTTCTTCGCCTGATAAAACTGCTCGTTAAATTTAACTTTACAAGAGAAATGAGAATTTATTGAAATGAGTTTTAGAACAAGCTTATAATTTAGTTATTTTATTATTAGCTTTTATTATGAAAAAAAAAAATCATTTTTAAAATAAAATATTTTCGAAGAGTACCTTATGGTTAAATTTTATTAAAAATTTTATATATTATTAATTTGAAATGTTCGACAGAGTCAGAGTGCCAGCAACGTATTTTAGCTTAAAAAGTTTTCTCCAAGTTGAACGATTCCCGTATAGTACAAGCTAGGAGAATCATCACACGCAGCTTCGCGCCTTGTCAGCCAGGGAGTGAAACATATACAGGCCCACACACACATACATATTGTCCAGATTGCTTCTATTCTGGTAGGCGTTTTTCCTATCAGGAGCAAGACCGTCAAATTGCTCTTTATCGTACAGACCGCGCTATCCAGCGGGGCGGCATCTGAAGATACACGCGCGCTGCACCGAGAGACACTCCTCTCTATCTCTCTCTCTCTCTCTCTCGCTCTATATACATATATACTCTCTACGCGGCGGTGTCCTCGCTACGCGTCCGCGCGCTTATATGTCATTATCGCTGCACTGCTGCTGCTGCTGCTGTTGCTTGCAAGGACGCCCCGTGCCGGTCTGCATGGCTATGAACAATTACGCGCCAGCGTTGCTATCTAGTTGTGGTCTAGCTTCTTCGAAAATAAAATTTTTTGGACGATTATTTTCTTGTTTAAAAAAACGATTAAAATTAGATTTATTTTCCCATCTTTTTAACAAATATTTTTTATGTTACATTTTTAATGTATTGGTTTATACATTGTTCTCCTGGCGAATGTTTATTATACACGCGACAACTATGGTACACAAAATTTATTCTTGCTAAATTACAATATATTTATTTCTCCAGTCAACATTTATTTTTCCACCTCATTTTCAAATGTTAGAATTATGGATTTTATAGACTTATTGTAATCTTACCGACTCAAGCAGAGTATAAACATAAGCTAAAAAAATATCCGTTACAAAATATTTTATTTTTGAAAAAGATTCCATCTATTCTTACATAATCTACTAAATCGGACGATCGTCACGTACCTCAAAGTTTCACCTTATTTCCAGCCGAATTTCCGCGTCGAAAAAGAGCGCGAAAGCCCAACGTAAACAACGCGGGCTGACTTCAGAAAAGCGCGCGCAATGCCTCTCAGTACATCGAGGACGCGCGCAGTGCAGAAGGGAGGGAGAGACATAGCGCACATGTGCACGCACGCTCGTGCTACCACCTCGCGCGCGCTCACCTATACGTACACGCGAAACGTCACGGAGAAACATCTGCCAGATGTGGCCCCCCCGCTCGAGAAAGCGGCCGAAGGGTCCTTTTGAGACAAAGAAAAAGTGTATGACGCGTGTGCGCGTGCAGCTGCCCAGGCGCGCGCGCCTCGCTGACGTAGTGGAGGAACCCCCGACGACGTCGCTGCTGCAGTCACTCACTACTCGCGCGCGCATCGCCTCCCCTTCGGGCTCTTGTATACCTTGCGCTTATACATATATGTGTGTGTGTATACCTTGGCATCGGAGCCCCCCACCTTTCCATCAAACTTCCCCTCAAGCGACATTGAAAATCGCAGATTTATAGCCCGTGATTGCGCATCCGTGCGCGCGCATCATCATCGACGTCGTCGTCGTCGAGCAGCCCGCCACTTTTTGAGGTGTGTTTTTGGATGGATATAGTTACCCAGGGCAAGGTCGTGCGTGCATACCGCGCGTCTTCGTGTGTGTATTATGTTTGGAAAAGGGACCGGAAAAGTGATGTAGTACCGGCTGACTGAAATGCTGTCTATTTATTGCTGTACTGAAATTTATTTATTGTCGTATTCGATGCTTATATACTTTTTCTTTTATAATGAATCACAGAATGTTCTTTCATATAAAACGTAGCCGAGATATATATTTGAATACCGGCACGCCCAAGATTTTTTGGCGGGAAAATTTTCTCCGACTTACAAACTACGTTCTATTTTTCGTTTGATTTTTCCGGATGAAAACAATTAACAGATTAAAAAAACATAACTCGAGAATGTTCATATGAACGTGTTAATGAAACTATAGTAATATTTATTTTCTATCAAAAGACCTTTCTGAACTTGAATCGCCCCGATTAATCCAGCCGTCTGCATTGAGGCACTAGACTAGTCAGTACAATCGCGTGCTCTCCTCGTGTGTGTAATGTGTGTGTGCGCCAATTCATGCCTGCGCTTACCCGCACCTAGGTACCACACCGCGGAAAAAAAAGGAGGAAGTACGTATGCGCGCACGTTCGCGCAAAAACAAACATCGCCGGGGCGTGCATATATACGCGAGGCATCGTGTCATACGCTTTTAGCTCGATGCCTTTGATCATCGTCGACAATGGGCCTCGGCAAGTGGCGCGAGTTGCCGTGAAAATTGGCCTCTTGCTGCACTTGCGCGCGCTGAAAATCACGGAAAATGAATTCGGCGGTCATCGCGCGAGCGCGCGATGATGGTCTCGTTTATGTGCTCGTTCCCCTGTTCTTTCTCTTTCTCTGTCCCTCTCTCCTTTTTGTCATTGTGTAGGTGCATCGTTCAAAAGCCTCTTGTATATGCCTTTTCTGACCCGTGTTCACTTGGCGGTTGCGATTAACCTCAATTCTAATTGTATATTATAGTTGGATTATTTCTGAATATAATGGTAAAATCATCTCCAATTATAAATGGTATTATGATTAATCCAAATAAGCATTTAATGAACATGTCTCGTATTATATACTTTAATTAATAAGGGTGAATTTAATAAAGTGGAAAGTAACAATTTATACAATAAGACGGTTCTTAGACATTTTATTTACGTGGTGTAGAGCTTACAGTAATCACGCTGTGAACAACAATGCTATATTAATAACATAAAATCGAAGCATATTCATTTAACTTTATAATATGACACACTAATGAAGTCAAATATTTTCAAATAATTATTAACTTAAAGTTTCAACTCTTTGAACATTTGATACTGAGACGACGATAATTTGAAAACACACCGTCTTTGTCAATTCAAGACAAATCCTATGGAGTGTATGGCGTGCACCTACCCCTTCATCCCACCCCTTCTCTTCCCGATTCCAACTCCGAACGCGCGAGCACAGAATATAGTTTTGCCTTGAAAGAACCGAAAGAGTGCCTGGTCATATCCTCAAAGCAGACGAGACCAACGTCCGCCGGCTCTCTCTCTCTCTCTTTCTTTCTCGGCCGGGTATACATAGCAGAGATACGAGAGTGTACACGGCAAGCAGCAGCAAGCCAAAGCGTTAATCTTCCAAGTAGAGATGCTAATGAAAGCGCGCGGTCCTATTTCTTTACGTTTTTTTTATACTCTGTCGTACTTACTCTCTTTATCTCACCCCTTTCTTTACTCTGGACACACGCGCGAGCCGAGCTTTCATTTTTCTTAAGTGCGACAGGCCGACTAATTTACAATCTCCAGCCTCTTCGCATTCTCTTCCTTATTCTGCTTGCCTTTCAACAAATTTTTTAGAATTTTTTCTTATTCATTCTTTAGGCTAGATTAATTTTGTCGACGGACATGTTCTTAATGCCGAATAGATTGATTAGCTTTTATAAAAGTATAAGTTTCTATATGTGAGCTAGGTCCATATAGGGAATACAGTAGTCTTTAAATGCATAAAATTATTTTTCCAACGAATATTCATATAGCTTACTAATTAAATAAATGTTATAAATACGTAGACACTTTAGTCAGTTTAAACATTTCTAAATCAACCGATTTATATTTCATAATTGTATAAATACAAAAGCTAAAAATAAATCTTAAAATATAAAATTTGTATGATGTTCGCTATAAGGTATTCACAATTTTATGCATAAAGAATACAATAAACGTCAAACGCAATGATTGAATAATTTCTGATAACCAAAAGTTGATTCAATTTTATCATCTACGTTCATTCACCATTAATATTTAATATTCTGTATCAACCATTATTATTGCTATAAATTAATGCAACAAAATAAAAGGTAGGCTAAAAAAAGCATAATAGTTTATGTCAGCAGTATTATCGGTCGCGAACATATAAATCGAGCGTCCCGTCAAGTGGCCTGCGCGAGCCAATGTGCACGAAAACAAAACCCACCTCGAAATTTTTTTTATCCATTCAGCACACATTCCAGCGCACGCGCGCATCGCATTTGAATAAGTTGCAATCGCTCGCGACGCTCTGGTTTTAGCGAGCGGAGTGGCGAGGGGAAAGAGAGAGAGAGCAATGCACGCCAGCTCCTTATTATTACCCGATGGCCCTTCATTTCTGGCGCGCGCCTGCACCCCGCTATTTGCACCCTACTCTGCTCTCGCATCTGCCGAGGCACGCGACAACACAACACCCCAGCAGCGTTCTTTTCTCTCTCTCTCTCTCTCTCTCTCTCTCTCTCTCTCTCTCTCTCTCTTCGTCTCTGTCGGTCACGCGAAGGTTTTGATCTGCCAAATAGATTTGTGTGTGTACGTATATATGTATGTGTGAATGAGCGAGATGGAAAGAAAGAGAGAGAGAGAGAGAGAGAGAGAGAAAGAGAGAGAGAGACACACTCCATGCTTTGGCTTATAATGTAACACAATATCTGTCGATAATGCAATCGGTGAAAGATTGTTGGATTCGCGAGGGGGGAGAGGATTCCCGGATGTTTGTTGATGTGGGGTGTTCGGTTATGGAATGCTGAGGCGATAATCTCTGGAGAATAAACAGAAAGCTTAACATTGATTATGAAAACCGTTGTGAAGATTTTACTGAGAAAAACAATAATAAATTACTGCTTGCCACATAAAAAAGATAAATGATCGCTTAAATGATAAAAATGTAAAATTCATCGAATTTTGAATTTCCTTCAAAATTAACGAGATATATGTAAAGAATATGCATTGCATATTTAAATTTAACTGAAATATAAGTAAAAACTCAGTTGTTTTACTTTGGTCAAAGGATGGAAATAATAATAATAAACTTGTTGAAAAAGTCATTAAATATCTACTTATAATTTCTTAGAGTTATAAAATTATACAACCGCAATATTAAAATTAAAATCAGATATACCTCATTTCGAAGTAATAGAGAAATTAACATTTAATTGGAAATGATTGGAATGTAATACGTGCTTATTATTTCTATAAATTTTACAGCATAATTAATTATAATAATCACACTTACACACTTCTACTATTCGATTATAATCAATAAACACATTGATGTTATGAAAATTTTAATGTGCACTAACAAACGGAATTAACAGCTATACTTGACAAAAACTCAACGTTTCAATGATATACAATTTAATTGAGCTATTGAATTACCTCATGGTTTTCCGGTAATGAATTAATCATGATATTATTCAATGTTATAGATTTAAATTTCGCGAGGATACATTGAACTTCGTACACGCATTTAATTTTTTTTGCTTTTGTTGTTCAGTTATTATATTGGTTTGTAAAATTTTAATGATTTCATCAGCATCCTATTTAATGGTAGCAATTATTCTTTTTTACCGGTAATAAGCTGACTCGATACCTCCATAGCGATAAAAACAGAGAGCGCAAAAGTAATAAGCATGCTTACTTACGTCGAAATTAAATTAAATATTTTGTAATATATTAGTTTTAATGCTATAGTTATTTTATATGAAACATTTCTACTCTTAAGCATTCAATTTTACGTCTTACTTCCAATACAACTGCAAACACCGATAAAATGAATCTCGCGAGGATTAAAGCACAAACAGGAAGCCAAAAAGAGTTACAGCGCTCCCCCCTCTCCATTCACCGTCACAACACAAGAAACCTTGAATATTTATCCGGATCGATCCTTATGCATCGCAACAACCGCGACACCTTTGTCAGCGCATAGCCGCGGAAGGGCCGTTCATATTTCGAGGCGCTTCTCCTGCATTTATAGCCGCGCACTCGCGCACCGTGACAAAGAAAAGCAGCGGCATCGTCGGCGTCGTCTCCGCGGCCGAAAGGATTTTTCAGCGAGGGGTTTGTATGTTCTTTGAGTACGCGAGGGAGGGAAGAAGAGGCCAAAGAACATCGGGTGGCGTTCGATCGAGCGAGCGTGCGCGCGCGTCACGATTTCACTCTTTTCTTCTTTCTCTCGCCATTAAGGGACAGATGCATATTCAAAAGCGCATTATTGACGGACTCGAGTGAGACTCTGCCTACTACGACGACGACGGTGACGACGACGACGACGATGACGACGGCGCGATTACAAAGGAGAGCGAGGCCAAAAGGGGTATATAGAGGGAGAGAGGCTGCTGCTGCTGCTGCTGCTTTGCATCTTGCGAGTATAACCCCTTTCTGCATTCGTTCCAGGAAATGCAAAGGGTTTTTCCGAAAATACAGATGTCCTCCCCCGCGCGTCGTGTGCCGTTTATACAAGGCCCGATTCGAGTGGAGCGGAAAAATAAATTCGAGATGCACGGGGATGCGCGCGACTTCTCGCTCTTTATTCCATCAAAGGGTTTTCTGACCTGGCCAGGTGCTCTCAGCGCAGCTCTATATGTATATGTGCTCTCCTTACAAGATCGATCACCTACACACACACGCTCTCGTATTTCTCTCCTTTTGCCAAAAACAGGATTTCTTCTTTCTACTTTCGACCCTTTCTTTCCTTTCTTTCGGGGTTCTTCTTTTTTCGGGGATATAGCCTCCTCGCTGCGGGTTGTCCCGCGCACGGAGACGTTTTTCGGGTTTTCTTGAGCCAAAAACTGACGATGTTGATGATGAAGCGCGAAGGAGAGTCTTCGTGGGTTTCGCAGGGGCTGAGGTTTCTCACGAGATGTGAAAGGGATGTGTCGATGAATACCGATCGGTCGTTTAAGGGTTTAGCTTCTTTGAGAATTGGAGTGGAGCGTCTTTAAGATGAATGTGGGTTCGCTCGAGCATGTATGTTTGTGGGAAAATTTTTGCCGCGTTCGATAATATTATACGTGCCACTAAACGAATCTATGGGCTTCTTACATTTATAAAGCATATAGAATTTACGTTATGATTATAATTATTATCAAAGTAATCGATAGTGATTAAATATTTAATAATAATCTGGATCTATGAATATTTATTCAATAAAATGAAATTTTACTGCGACTTTTTGTTACGTCGACGTATGTTTGACAAATACTCGTAATTAAATTTTATCCATCAACATTCCAATCTCTTATCGCCTCACGAAATTAAACTATATCACGCGCAGGCATAATCAGCTGAGTATACTGAATCACAAACAACATACTATCGATCATCTTCCTAAAAGTGAACAAAACGGGCTCTACTCCCCTTGTGCAAAAAATGCAATTCAGCGCGTGCGCTATGACTCTTTGAAAGAGAGGATGCTTTGTCCTGTGTCTCTCTCGCTCTCTCTCGCAGGCGCATCGCCGTCAAAGAAGCGAAAAAATCCAGCTGAACACACGCGGCTGCGCGCTCGCGAAAATGGCCGCGCGCGCTCGACCTCTCCGCGAGTCAAGAGTCGAAAAACCGGACACGCGCTCACGCTGCAGATGCAGAGGCTGTTCGATAAAGGGCCGACGACCGAGAGAGAGAGAGAGAGAGTCGAGTTTGCCTATATCAGAGGAGCATCGCAGCGGGTAGCTCGTCGGCAACGTGGGCTTCTTTGAGGCGCGCGAAAGCGCGTTCGCATCGGCTCGGCATCCGTCTAACTACCTGCCGCGGGTAGAGTGAGAGAGAGAGAGAGGAAGAGGGAGAAGGAGAGATTTTTAGCAACGCCGCGCGCGCTTGCCCTTTTTTCATTCCCTACGCGTCACAGCGCTCGGACCCGCGCGCTCTCGCGGCCGATCAATGAATTGGAGCGTCGTCCGTCCTTCTCTAGCTCGCGCTTGCTCTCTTCCTTCCCTTTTTTTTGGTCAGCAACCCGCGCACGCCGCGCGGCTGCTGTCCTCGTTCGACGCACGGCCAATTTCATCCCTTTCTCTCTCTCCCTCGCCCGCTCTCTCTCTTTCTATCGCTTCCTACCCCCACTTCAAGTGCACTTTCCAGCTCTCTCTCTCTGTTCTTCCCTCGCTCTCTCTTTTTCTATCCTATCTTCGCTCGGACGTTCGTCATGCTCGTCTCTCTCTCTCGCTCCCTCGTTTGCTCTCTTCTCTCTGCAGTCGAGAGGAACGGATTGAAGACCTCCCTCCCTTTTTCAATTCTGCATCTCTGTCTCTCCCTCTTCCCCCGCTATATCCTCGGACTCCCTCGCCGCCGCTGGACACGCAGCTTTCATCTCCCTTCTTTCGCTGGAGCGCGAGATGGACGGAGCTAGGAGGCGCGTGTGCATGTGCAGCGTTGGACTGCACCCACGCGTGTGTATATATATAACTCGTCGAGTGTTTGTGTGTGCGAGCGGATGCCGGCAAGTTCGCAAAGCTCTATATATGTACCCTCGCAGCGCACGCACACGTTTATTTCCGCGTACACTTTTTTCGATCCTCTGCAGCCTGCACGTCGGGAGATAAATCTCACCGTCGTTTGCGTATATTAGATAAAGGAAGAGGATGGCTAAAAGAGAGAGCGAGATGCATGTATATATAGAGGGGGAGAAAGAGAGAGAGAGAGTGGTGCACCCGCGCAGGGATGGAGAGGAGGCGCGGAGGTGGAGAGAGAGAGACCAGGAAGGAGTTAAAAAAATAGAGTGGGAGAAAAAGGGGTGAGCGGGAGAGCCGGACGGAAAAAGGCGCATGCGCGCGACGAATTCTGTTTTCTCTGTCTCTCGCGATTTTTCTCCCTCGCGCGCTCTAGGCTCCGCACGCGGGCTATGCCGAAGCGGCTACTTCAGCTTCTTTTTGTGCAGCATTGCTGGCCGCCCGCACGCGGCTCTTTTTTTCTCTCTCTCTCTGCCCTCCTGCCCCTCCGCGCGCTCACTTGTTTTGGTTTTTTTATACTTATGCATTTTTACGGACGTTTGATTGAGCTAAGGACTGTAAACTTATGGCCACTTGCCGCTTTATACGGGCATGCAGCGTGCTAAGAGCTGTTAATGTGTACACATGGTGGAATTCATGCTCGCCTTACCGATGTGACCGAAATAGGAGATGATTTCGCAATCTTCATCCATATGGTTTTTTACATTTTAGTTTACTATGTATAGAATTTTTCTTGATGAATTACAACTTTCTACTTAATTTATTATTGTAAATAATCAAGAAAACCTATTGAAAGTTTAATTTTTTTTTCATATTCAATGCCTTACACAGTCAATACGCATACAAATTTCTTTCTACATATTTAAATAATAATTCATACATTCTCAACCCGGAAGTTGACCTGAACTATAATATAAAACCTGATGTACGAATATCTATATATACCTTATGCACTCCGAAAATTTGACGATTTAAACAGATTTATTGGTCAAAGCAGTTAGCTAATGGCAGAATTGTTTATTGCGTTATACCTTTGGGTCTGCTGCAATCTCAAAGCCGCTTTTATCTCGGACGCTGCGCCGCGTTCTGAAAACTAAGCCGCCCAAACAGAATTAAACTCAATTATAAATTTCTCAGGCATAAACCGGAACACGGCAACAAAAAAAAGCCTCATCTCGTGTACAGGGGGGACTGGTTGACAAAAAATGTTGCCAAAAAAGTATACGCCCAACGCGACAGGCGCGCATGCATTTACAGCACGCAATCCCCTTTGTTCAACAATAATTCCATCATTTTTATTTTTTTCTCCCTCACTATTTGTCCCTCTCTCCTCTTTTTCGTGAATCTAGAGGGAGAGAGAGAATCAGCAACGTCGCGCTTCTCCGCTTTAAATATATTTTACCCTGCACTCTCTCCCTCTCCCACCCGCTGGACGTCGTTTTTTTCCATTTCTACTGCCCCCGTCCTTCCTCTCTATCTATCCATCTATCTCTCTCTTTCTCCCCCTCTCTCTCCCTCTCTTTATCTATCTCTCTCGGCTGCACTCGCGCTCACTGGTAGCAAGACAAGTTTATTCATTACGTCGTCGAGGCTGCACACAGCAGTCGGGTGGACGCTGCTGCTGCTGCTGCTCCCACACACGTAGAAACATGCACAGACATAGATATATATACGCATATATATGAGCTGCGCGGATCGGACAGTAGAGATGGCAGTGGAACTGCCAACTCCCTCAAATCCCCGCGGGCGCGGTGGTGGTAGTAGTAGCAGCAGGGGCTGCAAATAAAATCGTATTTTATCCCTTTGCTGGCGAAAATTTTGTCTCTCCCACTCTCTTCGTCTCTGCAGCTCTCTCTCTCCCTCTGTCTCTCCCTCCCTATCCGCGGTGCAAGCTCGTACATCAAAGCTCGTCCGCGTCTATCTTCCTCCCTCTCGTATTTTCTCTCTCTCTCATCTTTCCTTCCTCTCTCTCTCACTCGCTCGCGACCTTCTCCGCTTCACCCCTTGCTGCCTGCCGCTGCCCGGCTGCAGTCCAGCCGCACACGCACACGCGAACGCGGCGCTCATGCATATATGCAGGCCGCGCTGCTGGGATTTTTCCGCGCGCGCGAGCGTGCACGAGAGTCCGGGCTCTCGACCCCGGGCACGTCGTCGTCCAGCGAGAGAGAGTGACTCGTAAACTTTTATACCGGAGCTTTGATAACTGCGAGGCTAACTTCCGGCCTGCTGCGATCCGCATTTGTGTGCGTTTCTACCACTCTCACGTGCTCGACTCCCCTGTCTCCCGCTCACTCTCTTTCTCACTCACTCTCTCCCTCTCTCGCTCTGCCTTGACTGACGACCAGAAGCACGGCGATTTTACCTCGCGAAGCGTGAATTTCAGCCGGTGCTATCTTTCTGCGAGCGCGCGATTGTCCTTTCGGTGATGCAGCGTGCAACTCTCGCGCCGCGGTACTTTTGCCTTTTTGCTGAATTATCCGTTTTTCTAATACGCTGCCGGGAATTAATCGAGCTTCAGCGCGAAAATGGCATTTTCGAATAAAGGTACATTTTGAATTTCAAAGAGAGACTATAGTGGTCCTCGACTATTCGAGGGTCGTCGACTGTAATACAATAAACTGCATCCCCTTTTACATATGTTCTGTGTCTGCTTTGTAGTTGGGAGCACTGGGATTTTCATAACAGAATGGTGCGCGAAGATGCGTTAAGTTTTCCTCTTCAATTCGCGGCAAAATTTCCAAAACGGCTGCAGTGCATCGCGTTGTTACTACCTAATTGATGGCGGGTTTGGCCATTTTAATTTCGCGATCGCGTCCTATACTCGCGTTATTCTCGAGTCCCGTTAATTGACCTCCACTGAAATACTATAAGCCATTTCACTATGTGCCGTTTGAGATATATCTATATGAGTCATTTGAACATTTATGAAGCGGAATAAAAACAGCGATATCGAAACAAAAAAGCTAAAACCACGCCGATATATTTTTTCGATCGCGTAACTGAAGCGACGTTTTTCTCTTCGAGAAGCCGTACGTAGACATATACATATATATACAAACACAGACGCATGCGCGTATACACACATACATACGCAGAAATATCCGAGGCACAAAAAATAAAAAAAACGATTCGGAATATAGAGACGAGAGACAAAAACAGCGCACAAACAGAGCGCGCGGTCATTCGCTCGGTGCATCGAAAGTAGAAATGATTTCGACGCTGGCTGCACTCGCGCGGGCTTCAGCTAACCCAAAATCCGCGCAACGTTGCAACGTCGCTATTTATTTCGACCCCTTAGCCACCCCCGCGTAGCTAGGGCTGAACGTATAAACGTGTGTGGAGGTGGTGTATGTATATGTGAGAGAGAGAGAGCGTGTAGCCGCCTGCTGGGGATGCAAAATGCAAGCCCCGGTGCGGGCGCGGTGAGTTAGCTGACCGCCAGTGGTTTCCATCGTATAACTCGATTAGCTCCAAAGTCTATCCGTTTTTCCCTCTCTCTCTCCCACTCCCTGCCTCTCTCTCCCCGCTGTCTCCGCGCCCACCTCTGCATCCATCCGTCTTTGTCTCCTCGTTCCGCTTGCTCTCTCTCTCTCTCTCTCTCTCTGTCTCTTTTTTTAACAATCCTTTGTCTCCCGCGCGGAATCTCTTTGCATTTCTCCCCGCGTGCCCCTGTCTTCCTGTGTCATCCCTTCCCTCCCTTTATCCATATCTCTCTCTCTCATTCCGTACTTTTTTTCGCCCCCCCCCCTTTGATTTTCTCACTTTGGCCTCCGCCCAGTATAATTCAGTGGAAATGCAATTTTCAGTAATTGCCTCGACGTAGAGAACGAGCGAGACAGAGAAAGAGAGAGCTACGCGCGCTAAAACGTATATATAGAGGATGGCCAGATAAAGCAGGAAGTGAGGAGCGTGCGAAAAGAGAAAGAGAAAAAGAGAGAAAGAGTGAGAGAGAAAGGTTACAGAATTACGAGAGTATCCGGTGCGTTAGCTCAGCTAACCCGACCCCCACCCTCTCCCACCAAAAGCCCGAGGGAGAGAGAGAGAGAGACAAGGAAGATCTTTACAAGTGCGCTTATTGCAAATGCAATTTTCGGTAATCGCAGCGCGACTGCAGCCAAAGCAGAATCGTCCTCTGTTCTTCTCGGAATGCTATATACGCACATTTCCTACATATATATGCGCCGCTCACGCAAAAAAGTATCCAAGAGCTCGAACTCTCGCGAATGGTGTTTTCGTATATATATATTCCAACGATACATACATATAAATACACCGACGGCGCATCGCAGGGGCGTAATACGAGAGGCGTCGACGAAAAAAAAAAAAATTATATAAAGATTCGCGACGGCTCTATACAGTGCGGAGCTCGCGAAAATGAGCTAATTAATTAGTAATCCGTAAATAAAACGGCCGATCTTAAAGCGCCGCCGTCCGAAAGATATTATGCCGTTATTAACGCGGTTAATGCCCGTTCGATGCGCGCGCCGTGAGTTTAAATATATATATAGCTATAATGCGAAACGCGCACAAAAAAAATGAACAAACGCAAAGAGCGTGAGTGGCCGCGCTAACGGGGTATTACGTTTTAATCTCGATTTTTTTTTCTTTTTCGGCCGAGGTAATTGCAAACCTTCCAGCCGCCCGGTGTGTCCTGCCTCCCTCGCTCTCTCCATCCTGCAACGCATATAGAGAGCGCGTGCGCGTGTGCGTGTACAGTACGAGAGCGAGAGAAAAAAAGAGCAAGCGAGAGAGTGCCGGGCGTGAGGCTTTTTTTTTTTTTAATAACGAAGCACCTGCGCAGCTTATGAAAGACACAGTATTGATTTTTGCGAAATTTTATCTAAAAATTTCATTTGTCGAACGATGACCAGTCATCATTGTACATATCTATATATGTGTGTGTGTGGGTGAAAAATAATCATGAGAATGGCGACGTGTGCCAAAGGGAATCCGTGTATAATTAAAAATTTACTATAGCAATGATATTCGTAAAAGAATTAATATGGCATCATATTAATGAATGTAAATCTATAATTACTGATCGGTTCTCATTTCACTAACCACATGTTATTGATTTCCCGAGTCTCAGCGGATAATAAGACGCTATCCAACAACTGATGGGCCACGCGTCCGCCCCAAAACGCTGCACACACACTCTTCACTCATCTTCCATCACATTCTGCGCACCCGTCGCCCCCGCAAGCCGTTACACGCACGGTCGAATCCTCTCGAGGAAGATCAATTAGCGACGCGACCGACCAGTCATCCTCTTTGGCCTCTTCACTCCAAATTCTCTCTCTCTCCTATATCCACCGCAGCATCTGCCACGCGCCATATACTCTTTCCCTAGCGCCATACCGCGCGCGCGAAAAGCGGCGCATCTGCGGTGCTATAGAGGCTCGATGGCCACTTTCGAGTGCGTGCGCGGATGGAAATACCTGTTTTCCGGCTCTTTCTCTTGAATTTCCGCGTTTCACGCTGCAGCCATCACGAGCGAGCAGGCATAATTGTCCGGGGTGCTTCGAGTGCTCGAGCGCGTCGAGAGAGCTACGCGTGCAACTATAGATGCCGTGTGCCGCGTTCCTATACTGCTGCTGCTGTTGCTGCTCTACTGCTTTAAAACGATTTTAATTGGACCCGGCACAACAACAACTGGCGCGCTTCCGATCGACTCGCGCGAGTATAGGATGCCGATGTGATGGACTTTGTAACGGGACGCGTCATTATGTGAGCGCGCAAAAAGTACCTATTTTTCGAGTTTTAATAAGGCCTAGTTGTGTATTGCTCCCAAGCGACGATATATTATCGAACACGATCAAAACGTAAACATTGTGTTGAGCGAATCAGTGAATATTTTCATTACAACATGTCGAATGAAAAAACATGCTATTTTTTAGTCGAATTTCATTGTAAAAATAAACACTGCGTCGAAAAACAGAAAAAAATAACTCATGTACCGTGTGGACCCTTTGCCATCCCTCATAAAGAATAAACACCGGTCGTCGCCGGTCAATCCGTCGTCTATATATAGCTATATAAGCTCATTGAAAATCCTCAGCTCCGCGATACCCTCGCTTTCCCACTCCCGCCATATAATTTAAAACTAAGTTAATGCAGTTCCCTCGTATATATACGGCCCGGCTAATTCCTCTCCCTAATTCTCTCCCTAATTACGACGAGAGACAGACGTGTGTCTCTCGGCAACACGCGTGTCCCACCCGACGCAGCTTTTTTTTCTCTCGCCTATATACGCGCGCGCGTCGCCCTCTCTTATCGGTCTCCGCGCTCACGTCCAGCGAAAACGTCAGCCCTCCCGTGCATGCAAAAACCCGATCCACGTCGCCCACTCACACATATATATATTCTCGTATAGCTATACGGGTGTGTGCGATAGAAAGCGCTTTAATGAGTGCACACGCGCACGAGAGCTTGCGTTCCGCATACGTATGAGCGCGAGTAGCCGGCGCTACGCGGTCGTATATATAAAAGTGAGCGTCGCGTTTATAATTCACGCTACTTCGAGAGAGCCTGCCTGTATACTCGTACACATAATATACATATATACGTATATGTGTATGTGAGCGATGTGAGAGAGTCTCTGGCAGCGACATCGCGCTGCGATCTCGCGCGCCTGCGGATTCTGCATAATGCAGGGAGTGGAGAGTGAGTGGCTGGCTCTGCCTCTCTCCTGCATAAAGTAATCTCTTTTTCGCGATCCCGAATCACATAGCTGCAGCAGCAGCGGCAGAAAGAATGGCAGATATGTCACGCCGCTTTTTTTCGCCCGGCGCGCAGGATCTGACAAGTGTGCAGAGCGCGTATATATATACGCGAGAGAGCCGGAGGGATGGAGTAAAAAAAATGTAAGCATCACGCCGGGCGGCGATGCAAAATGCGACGGAGAGGGAGAGCCGAGGATTAGCCTGATATGAGGCGAAAGAGAATTCGAAAATACCTACGAATAATCATCATCGTCGGCTTCGTCCGCCCGTGATGCAGCGCAGCGGCCGCGAGGGTGAACGAGAGACGCGCCGCGTGCAGCGAGAGAAAGAGAGCGAGATTGGGGTGGCGGCGTGCGTGGGTGGGTGGGTTGCCTCCCCCCGAAATCAATGCCCTACGTTTTTCATACGTCGGACGCGGCTGTGCACCGCTGCGGCGGCGGCCGCGATAAAAAATCATTACACCGGCGAGGCGAGGGGGATTGGCTGACCGGCTGCATGCAGCGGCGGCGGCGACTGTGGCGGCTACTGCTGCACCGCTGCTGCTGTTGACCCGTCATGCGAATTTCGTGGAAGCGATTGCAACAGATCACCGCACCGTGTTTGATTATACCGTGAGTCAGAGGCAAGCTCAAAAGGATGAGGGTTCGAATCATTTCTTCGTATAGACAGTGATGCTATGGGACGCTCGGGATTGGCTGCTGTGGAAACGGGAGGATGAAAATTTAATTTCAGTTTACTCGCGAGCTTGGTACCCGGGATATATAGTACCGTGGTTTTTCTTGATATTCGTTATTGTAATGTGTCATCGTTTTGCATTGATGTATTGTAATTTGGCATATATACCAATAAAATTGATAGATCCGTGCCCTGAATAATACCAGAATTAATAGAAATCGTAATATATATATATGAGAAGAGATCGTGATAACAAAATTTCATAAATTGCGTTACATTTTGATATTGAATCGTGATGTTTATACGAGCGTCGACATTGATATCGTCATTTTCGGTAGCTGTTGTGTATCAATCAAATAATTGAAAATAATCATCATTAAAGCTCCAAAACTGCGGGACAATTATACTATCTCGGAAAATGTTACGAGAGTTAACGTTACACCAGAGAGAAACTGAGAAAGAAACAGAGCGAAAGAGAGAGGATGGAGTACAGCATTGTATATAGTACCGAACCGCGTTGTAACCTTGTAAAAGAATGCCCGTGTGGAGTTCAACGACACTACCGTCCCGACGCGCCTTGCTTATACAATATACTTTTGTTTGCCGTTAACGTATATACGCGCGGGTGCACAATTAATTTCTAGACTTGTAATTAGCTGTCTCATTACGAATTGATTATTTGCAATAATAGACTAGCGCATATCAAATTATAACAGGCTATACGTGCAGTCATGCTGCAGCGGTCTCGCGCGCGCGCTATGTACACATCAATTCATAAATTGTCCTCCAGGCGATTCCAATCAAAATTGCATCGAACGCCCAGCGCCACCCACTCGCGGGCCGGGCGCAACGGGGGTAGAGCGGGAGAAAGATACGGAAACTCACCTCCGGGCTATTTTCGCGAAATAAACCAAAAAAAAAACACACCGAGAGAGAGAGAGCGACACCGGCGCTGCAGCCATGAAACGGCAGCCGCGGAGCGGTGGGGAAAAACAAAAAAATAAGGCAAAATCTTTCTCTCTCTCTCTCACACACAAACATACATACACTTGCACGCACACACACATAGGCGCTCTCGGTCGCGGTATACCCGAAAATTTATCTACACAGAATCGCACTCATGGCAGATTCGAAACTAACGGTCCCGTGATCATCGTTCGACCTCGGCATCCTCCCCTCTCTCTCTCACTCTTGCTCTATCTCTCTGGCTTGCGCGTCATTCCTCACTCCCTTCCCCTGACTCGCTCGCTCGGCACCGCCCTCGCGAAAAAAAAATACCGGGCTGATTCGCAGCACCGTAAAAAGTCCCGGTTCAACCGAAAAAACAGTAGCTTTTTAGCATGAAAATGGCGATAAGAATGAAGAGAGGGAGGAAATCATTTTCTCTCCCCCTCGTTATACACCCGCGCGCGGGGTCGCGAGAAGACGCGATAAGGGACGAATGAGCAGAGGGAGGGGGAGAGAACGAGAGAGAGAGACGGAGAAACGAACGGACAGACAGACAAAGTGCACGCGAGCGTATAATGCCCTCTCACTCTTTCGCGCGAGAGACGCGAGAGATGCAGCATGAGCGAGTGCGGAAGGAGAGAGGAAGAGAGGCTCGCGGGAAAAAAGGGAAGTGAACAAAAAAGAAAAGGGCCTGCATGTGCATTGACTCGATCTCTCCCTCTCGCCGGGAGGAATTAGTCGGGGCGAGAGCGAGCGCGCGAGCGCGGATTAGCGTCCGCATATTTTTACGAAAACGAGATAATGCAAAAAGCGCGCTAGCCGCCTGCGGACCACTCGCACGTGTCCAGGAGGAGACGAGGCTGGGGTGGACAGCCGGCGTCGCTGTTCTCTCTCTCTCTCTCTTTCGCTCGCTGGCTGGGGGAGGAGGTGGACGAGGAAGAGGAGGAGGAGGAGGTATGGGTGGGTGGGAGGCGTGGCCAGCGAGCCGCTGCAGCAGCAGCTCTCTCTCTCTCTCTCCGGCAACCTACCGTTCGTAAAAGAACGAGCGAGAGAGAGAGAGAACGCCGGCGAAAAACGAGAGGGAGAGATGGACGAGCGAAAGGCCGACGGCAGCGGGCAGCAGCGTCCGCGGCTATGTGTACACGTCGGTGCATATACGCGCGCTGCTCACGTATACGTAAGTGTACGTAATGCACTTGGGTGCGACGGTGTGGGTGGTGCACGCACACGTACAGGAGCTATGGCGTTATCGTGGAGCAGCGCGGCGGCGGCGGCGGCTGCAGCGAAAGAGAGAAAGAGGGAGAGAGCGATAGGCGAGAGAGAGAGAGAGAGCGGTAGGGAGGGACAAAGGGGTAAAAATCATTGCGCGCGCGGTCCAGCCTCGAGGCTGATCGATGGTTGCTGCCGCGCTGCACTCGACCGCCTGCCACTCGTTCGCCCTCTCGCTCCCACCCCCGCGCGCGTCCCGGTGCAGTAGCCGCCAGCAGCAGCAGAGCCGTAGCCCCCCCATGGTACCGTTCGTCCGTCCGGCGAGCCAGCTTGCCACCCCCTCCCCACTAACCCCCTTGACGTCGCTCTGCACCCTGCGCGCCTCTCGAGCCCTCTCTCTCTCTCCCTCTCGCTCCTCGCTGATCCCTGAAAACTCACTGACTGGCCAGACAAAAAAATGGCCGGTTCACCAGTAGCGGGCCTCTCTTTCTATACCTATATAACGCGACCGAGCTCGCTGCGCGCATACACACACGGACAGAGGAGCTGACGTCGCTGTTTGATGACCTCGGGGGAAGTGGGGGGACGCCGGTGGACGGACGCTATATCTCTTCGCGTTTCCACCCTCCCGAGAGGGAGAGAGAGAGGTCCCGATCGTACGTGCAGCACTGGACATAGGGGGGTGGTGAAAAAGGGTGGCGCGCGCGCGGGTGGGTGGGCTAACGTTCCTATCGAATCGATGACGTTGGATGATTTTGCGAGCGCGCGCGCGCACCGGCTGCGCCCCTATAGTGCAGCACACGATCGCCCGCGCACCGGGGGTTAATGCTCGCAATATATTTTCCAGCGCACGTTTTGGGAGTTGAGAGAGAGAGGACGCGAAATTCGCCGACGCCGCGCCGTGGGACGAGAAATTTCTCTCTCTCTCTCTCGTTCCCTCGTATATACGTACGCTGCACACGCGGCCACTGCAATCAGTTTCTATTTTGCAGGGCGGAAGGCTTGGCCGAGTGCACGGCTGGCTGGCGTTTTTCTTATTAAAATATTCAAACGGACGCGCGGCGCGCGCTCGCCCAACACACTGATGTTTTCGCGGGGACGCGTATATTCGGCTGACGTACGCGTAGTCAATAATTCAAGTTCGGAAGAGATCGGAAATTCGTTAAAGGGGGGTAGATCGAGGGGGTGTGGTGCAGGTCTCTGCCGTGGCCAGGGGAGGAAAAATCGTCTCGCGAGAATTGTTATAGCGCGTGATGATGTTTGCTAATTATCCCGCGTACGCGGTGAATAATGATTTGCCTTCGCCGAGCTTTCGCTGACGTATTGTACGTTGGACGCAAATATAGATTTATATCGATTCTGTTTAGTCATTAACTTACAATTTTGTTGTTCTCGCGCTCGCAAATTTATGATGACGCGGTGCTTTCCTATATATATTCATAATTTTTACATGCACGTGTCTGCGTACTTTAATTAAAAATTCTTTTTCCACAGTTGATGCAAATAACGCGCGAAATTCAAACGTATATGAAATAAATATATATTATCCTCGCAAAGTAAATGTATATATATACAAGAACAATAGTTGCTCCAACACCCGGGACCTGCAAAGACGAGAGGCCAGAAGGGTAAAACCTCGGTGTACGCCTTGCTGCGACAGCTCGAAAAAGCGCCGGAAGAAGAAAAGAGCGCGAATTCCGTTATGCGGGCGTGACTTGTAGTCGGGGGCGCGTGGGCGAGTCTCTTGACATAAACAGCGTGAACGCTACTCGCGCGCCCAAGAAACGGCGCAAGTATATATATACATGCGAGACAAAATGCTACGCTCGCGCAGGTATTATATATTCGTATAGTTACGCGGTAGGGAGCTCGAGAGACCGAGAGAGAGAGAAAAAGCTCAACGCAACGAAAGGGCGACTGCGGAAACGAGCAAAGGGACAAGGCGCCGCTCGCTTATGTACACTCTGCTTTGGGATCTGGAGCGCTGAAATTTTCTCGTACTTTGCGCGTCGCATATTCTTTCTTCTTGAATAGACACAGCACGCGGAGAGGTAGAGGGTGTCGCGCGACCGTCTTTCACAGCGGCTAAACTTTTGTCCGCCTCACGGTAAAAGCGTTATGTGTGTATATAAGCGCGCAGACGTAATTTTCTCGTGCTTAGAATAACGCGAGCGCGCGGGTGTACACGATGGGGGAGAACCGCGGCGTGTCTTAATGACGGAAGAAATTCTATCATGCGCGCACATCCGTTTAGGAGAGAGTATGCAAAGAGCCCGAAGGGCTATACGGCCTGTGTGTATACGCGCGGGGCTTTTAAAGCGATGTTTGGCGGATCTCAGAAACGAGGAGGCGATCATTAACGGGCCACGGAAGCGTGTCATTGGCGTTGAACTCTTTCTCGGTGCATGGTCTTATACCCGCGTATATATATAGGTATATACACACAAGTTACCGCGACCTTTTGAAAGGAGATTCGCGACGAAGGTGCACAGAAAGGGGGCCGGGAGAAAAAGGGCGAAAGATGGAGAGAGAGAGAGGGAGAGAGTGAGAAACGAGTTAGAGAAATCGCTGCAGCCTGGTCTTAGCTGAGGCTGTGGAGCGCGACGATTGTCTCGCGTGTTTATACGCCAACGGTGAAAAGGGTGAGCTGCTGCTGTATTGTGCGTGGGCTTGGAAAATCGTATATTACGCGAGGCAACAGGAAGATGCTTCGCTTTCTTTCGACATCGAAATATCCGCTTCTTTTGTCGAAGAGGCATGCAGAAATGAATATTCTTCGAATGAAGAGATTTCTTTTTTGAGAGTATAGTTAACAGTTCGTATAAAGTATTTGGCAATACCATCAGACAGTTGTTAAAGTTGGTCTTGCGCAAAGGTCATGAACAACATTCTCTGAAACACTTTTATATAAACTTCATAAAAAAAAACTAATCTACCGTATTAGGAAACTCGATCCTAGGAATACATTCAATTCACAAACTTTCCATTTAATTGCCGTTCTATAAAAAGCCCTTGGCTCACTCTTAAGTATATACACCGCTCAAGAGAGAGAGAGAGATACGACCTTGCGGACGAGTTCCTTCGATCGTGCACGAGCGCGCAGTATAGTGCCGCACCGCTCCAGGGTCCTCTTCATTGACGCTCCGGCTGCTATATAGCGTGACGCATCCGCGCGTACACGCGCCCGCTGCATAACACAATTGAGAACCCTATATACAAGCGCGTGCTCTCAATACTGTGAATTAATGCGACGACGGTGCAGCGGCGTGTATATATATACATATATACGCGCGTGATTGAGGCCTCAAAGACATCATCATTCTCCCCGCTTGCGGCGATAACTCCGCGATTTGCTTTCCTTGGGTTCTTCGGTTCGCGATAGGCAGTAGCTCGATGAAAGAACTCATACAGTTGAGGCCAGTGACGCGCTAGAGCTTAACTATTACATTTAAGCTTGATGGTAATCTTGGGAATCTCAGGAGTTTACAGTTTAGATAATTGGCGTTCTTATATGTTTTTAGAATTTTGATGAATTTCTACATCATCATGTGATGACTAATTTCAGCAATTTTTGCATGATTTTTTTTTCTAATATACCTGTGTTCCACTCATTTTTGTTGTTTTTTGTTCAACGCGAACAAAAAATTTTTGTATGTACATTCGAGAGACGCAGAAATCATCAAAAAATATAAAAGACTCGCGGAACCATCGAATGATGAATCCTGCACATTCTGGCTCGCCGTCATGATCATGCACAACACGCGCCTCCCCCCTAAAGTAAATCGAAAACAAGCCTATATCCCCTTCCGCGCTCGGTAGAAAAATGCAAAAATGCCCTCTTTTTCGGCCTCGACGTGCCGAAAAAAATGCTCAAAAAGCCCGCCACCGTGAATGACTTCTCTCCACCCCAGGCATGCACGCGACGACGACTCATTACTCGAAATGCATCGCCGCATGATATATATACGCAACCTCGCTCTATATGCGGTAATTCCACGCATCAGAGAAGACTTTCGGGACCTCTACGCACGCTCTGCAGAGACCTATCCCAATCGTTCGCACGCGATAATGCGCTTCTCCCTGCATCTCTCTTTCTTTCTCTCTCTTTAAACCATAGGTGGATATACATGCACGGTGCGGTAGCGTCGGCGGTATAGCAAAGCGCAGGGGTCTCGTCGAAAAATACACACAGACGGAGCTACGAACGGAAAACGAGTCATCGAAAAAGCTTCGGCGGCGGCAGGGGTTGTGCGCTCACAGAGAAAGAGAGAGAGAGAGAGAGCGGAGTGCGCAGGGTCATTCAATAGGCTTTTCAGCATCACCGGCAAAAAATCATTGAAAGGTAATGACTGGACGCGCGCGCGGCATGGACAGAGAAAGAGAGAGAGAGAGAGAGCGAGTGCAGTAGCGGAAGCCGGCAGAGCTGCAGAAAAGAGAGCAGGAGCAGGAGTAGGAGGAGGAGGAGGAGAGGATCATCGAATGACCGAGGCAGCGAGCGCGCGGCCGAGCTACCCTCGAGCAGGTCTCGCTTTCATGATTTCTACTGGAAATTAGCCAACTGGCTAACGACCAAATAGGCCCTCTCTCTCTATCTCTCTCTCTCTCCGCGCTCGCGCTGGTGTATGCATATACACGGACGTACGTACGAACGCGTGCGCGCAAGAGACTCTTCTCGGCTTTTCACAGACGAGAGCGAGAGAGGAAGGCTCCCTTTTTCCCGGTATATTCTCTCTCTCACTCTTTTGCTCTCTCTATCTCTCTCACGTATATACCAGAGTATACGCTCTTCTTTCCTCCACCCTCTTCTCGCCATCTCGCTCTGCCTTTTTTTGTGCGTCCACGCGGCGGCGCGCATGCCCACCTCCTTTCGCAAATGTGCAGAACGTGTCTCGCGGACAGACGGATGCTCGGATTGCGCTCCCTCTACTCGCTCTCGTTCATTTTCGCGAATCCGATCTATTTCTCTCTCTCTCTCCCTCGCTTTCTTTTTGTCTCTTTTTAGCTATCCAGCTGCGCGCTCGCCGATAGAGGCGCGCACAGTGCACGCGGGCACTCGATGATTTTGCCGATTGACTTTCGCTCGATTTCGAATCATCGATGGATCATGGATGACCCTTGCCCCGGCCGGGATTAAAAGAGGAGAAGGAGAGAGAGAGAGGAAGAGAGGAATGTATGGCCGCGAGGGTTTTTGGAGGGGCATATATAGAGGAAAAGAGAGAGAGAGTGGCAGAGGGAAATATATAAATCGACGACGAATATTTTTTTTTGTTTGTTTTTTTTTCCTGATGAGTGAATATCAGTCATTTCGGTTCTTGTTTTTCTTTTCATCACGCATCTGCCGAGCTCTCTTTTTTTCCCCCGGAAGCAAATTTTTCGTGATTTCGAATTCGAGTGATGATTAAAAGTCGATTGATTGGAATGGGGAGAAGAGAGATGGGAATATCTATACAAAGATATATGCACGCGCGGCTACTGACAATTGATGCACGGATGACCGTTCATTTTATTAAATACGTACTTAGGAGGTATAAGCATAAAATCGCCGTGTGGATGTACGCGTGTGCGTGTATGTATATGTGTGGTATTGCGGCAGCGCGCTTCAATCGTACTGTTTTTGTCGAGCTCGCACGCTGCGCGCTTTTTTTTTCATTTAGCTCACCCGCTTGATTCGAAAGGATGTATCTTTTTTCGTAATTGAATAGTAAAAAAAAAATGTTTTCTTTGAAGAATTGAAAGAGTAATGATTACGTATATAAAATACACGTTGGCGACTCTCAATTGGAAACTGTCGCTAGGGGATTTCAAGTACTTGGTGATCATCCGAACGTGAAATGTTTTTAAACGATACGAATTCATCATTAATTTTTATCATTGACACTGTTTATTCATGTAGTTTATTATAAAATACATTCACGCATTAAAAGTATCTCTAAATATATTTAACTTTTCACTAATATTTTAATTTATCTATCCTCTTATACAAAAATATCGCGATAAATCTCGAATTGAAGTCTAAATGCTTGTTAATTGCTGAATATATCGTTGAACCGCAACGTGCTAACTTTTCATTATCAGATTATTTATAAAATTCTTTGAGATTCAAAATTGGTGGGAAATGCAGTACGATTGCTTTTTGAAAAATATACAAACCTTTACTTATGTTAAATGCTTAATAAAAAGAGTAAGATAACAAATAACTTTTCTTATTCCTTGAAGGAATCAAGCTTAGCATTTCACCGCACTATAGCAGAGCTCACGTTTTTCATCGATACTGCCAAGTCGAATGCAGTCGCATCCCCACACGTATATACACATCCACCCTTTCCGTTCCTTTTCGAGCGTCTCGAGGAAACGCTCGTATAACGCGTGCGCGTCGGCGGAATCGGCAAATGTAAGGGGTTGTGGGCGATGTGCATCTCACCCTCCCCCCATCGCGCTTGCGCTCGCTCGCTCGCTCGACCTACCTGGGTGCGGCCAACAAAAGTTTTCGCGGTTCGTGATAGAATGATAGACGTTTGTTGGGGAAAGAAAAATGCAAGATTCGCTGCAGTCACGAAATGGCAAATTGGAGTTGAAACTTCGCCCACGTGGGTACGAGAACGCGCGAGCGCTCGACGCTTCGAACTTTGGGGTAGGTTCGGCTCGCTCTCGCGCTCTCTTTCGCCCCGCGAAAAGCAGCGAAGGCGATCGTTATATAGGTACGCGAGGGGTATAAGGGAGGGAGAGAGAGCCGAATCGACCTTTAGACCACACACGAGCACACGTATGCTTAACGACTTTTTCCTGATGTTAAAAGGGGTGAGGGGTGGTGCAGTAGGCGGGGGAGGCCGAGGGTTGCGTTATACTCTCTCGATGCACATGCTGCGCTTTCGATTAAAGTTAAGAGAGTAGTACATTACTTCTGTTTTGTGCGGACTGAGGGTCTCCGAATGAAAACACATGCCAACTTGTTAGACATATCGACGATTCGGCTCAGATGTTTTCCTTTGTCCTTATATATAGATTTGCCAAAACTCAATGAATAACATTTCACTGACATAAAAGTTTTCATATGACTTGAGAAATTAATGCTAATCACGATATTTTTTTCATAAATGCGATATGTTCAAACCTTTGATACACAAAGAAAGCAAATAAATACTATATAGTAACAAGTGAACAGTATTAGTTAAATGAATCCTATGCAGTCCAAGACAATTGTCTCAAGTGACGTGCTTACGAAGATCTTAATTTTTCGCCGCCTGGCCGGGAGCGGATGGTCCCTTTTTCCCCCCTCCGTCAAGCTCGTCCCGGGGTGAGCGCAAAGTTTAAATTGAACTGTGCGGGCCGCGCGCAGCCCGAGAGAAATTAAAGTAGGATGAGCCCGGAACGGAGGTGATATTCACATGTAGAAAGAGAGGGTGAGAGAGAGAGAGAGAGCGAACGAACGAGCGAAAGGAGGTGGAGAGAGTGGAACCGCGGGCGCGAGATAAGGGGCCGCAAGCGAGCGAGCATGCGAGCGAGACGGAAGGAAGGTATAGGCTTTGGAAGATATAGTATAGGAGAAGCCTCACATGGGTCACGAGTATATGAGAGATAGACGGAGAGAGAGCGAGAACGAGCGCATATATATATGTGAACGCAGCGCGCTGCGTGCGAAACCCCGAACGTAGCGCACATGCAAGCGCCCGCGCGCGCATTGATAAGCTCTAAGAGAGAGCGCACACACATACACTCGTTCACTGTATATACACCCATACGCGTTCGTTTGAACCATTCGGAACCTTGGCTGGGCTTTGCAGGAATATATACATACACACAGGCGTAATACACGACGTTACGTATCGGGGCAGCAGCAGCAGCAGCAGTGCTTTCTCTTCCTTTTCATGAAACGACCGCTGCTGCACCGTGGTAGTCCGCGAAACGACTGCAGGCAGCTTTATTAGCTGTCGGAGACTCGCAGGAAGGAAGGAAAAAAATTCCCCGCCTACGCGCCCGCGTATATATGTGCACGTACTTGACTCTGTTGAATAGAGGAAAAGAGTGTATATGAGAGAGAGGAGAGAAGAGAGAAAGGGAGGGACGATGATGATCATTAAAAAAGGCCAGCCGAAGATCGGTATCTCAGCTTTTATTATGGGCGCGGTGAGGAGGGCCGACGGGGGAGGGGAATTAATTATTCATCGATCGCCGAGCACAACCCCGCCGTTACCGCGGCCCCCGGCTTTTCAGCGCTTGGCGCGATGATGCGCCTGATTATTGTTAACGTGTGTCCCGAGTATACGTCGAGACGGCGCTGCAGGTTTTGCTCGGATTCGACAGTGAGGCGCGCGATGATTTGTTTCAAATGCTCGCATCACACGCGCTCTTTGTGAAAATAAGCTAATTAGTTTGTCCATCGCGATTTCGAGAGGGAAAGAAACTTGGAAGAGTCGAATTAAGCATCGCGAAATTTTTGAGATTTGTCAAACGATAATTTGTGATTATTCGGCTGTCTCTGTACATCCTTTTTACGGTACATTTTTTCGCTTATCAAGTTCGCACAATGAATGATACATAATCCGCGTATCCCCGATTTCCCGACTTATGAATTTTTAAAACGACCGCGCCGGTCCACGCGCTCATGCGAGCGCTCGCGTACCACAAAAGAGGTATTACCTCCCTCTCTTCTCCATTAAAAGCCTAAAGCCGGGCAATATCCGAGCGCGAGGATTACATGAGCTCGCTCGCTCGCTCACTCGCTAAAAATCGAGAGAGAGAGAGAGAGGAGACGGAGGCAAGGGCAAAACTTGCCGGCCTGCCTGTACTTATTACTGCTGCCTCGAGCGAGCAGTAGGCATTTCACTCCCCCGCCCGTCCCGCGTTCGAAATATAAGGGTTGCATCGCGCGCGGGGGCGCGGAAATCACCCTCCACCCGCTGCTGGCCGAACAGCGCGCGTTCTGTGTGTGTGCAGGCCCGCGCCTCGAAGGAGCAGGAAGCTCGCGCCGAATGTAAGGAACCGTGGGATGCTCTACGCTCCCTTATTTATTTCGCCATTTGAATTTTATTATCTTGTTCCTGCGTTGCTAAGAGAGGACGAGAGGAGGATGCTTCGTTCGTGGTTTCTTCATGCCTTTTTGCTCTTTATATCTCTCTTGCTCCTTCTCCCTCTCACGGATTGCGGCGACCGAGGATAGAGAGAGCGAGGGCAGCGAGTAAAAAAAGGGAACAGCGCGCCGCGGGATGAGTTGACAAATACACGTGCGGTGAGGAGTATACGCGAGATTTTTGCGCGCTACGGGGATCCTGATCGGGAGGGCGAATCTTTTTTGGCGCGCTCGCTCATTGTTGCCGCGGTCTCTTTAAATGTTCTGGAGCGGAAGCCGTACCGGGGCGCACGAGCAACGCCGGCATGCCTATATATACATATACGCGCGTTTGCTATTTTTGCGAATCCACTCAAATTTAAGTTGCGAGTACGTTTCGCTGGAGCGAATAATGAGCGAGGCTTTGTACGCCGCGCGCTTCGAATCGATTTTCCAGGGAGCTCTCTCTCTCTCTCTCTCTCTCTCTCTCTCTCTCTCTCTCTCTTTTCATTCTACGAATTAAACTTTTTTTTTGAGTTATGGTATTTCAGCCGAAATAGCTAATTAACTTGCACTAATCTTTAACGCATATATATGAGTATCTATTGAAAATTTCGTTGAAAGGTCAAATGGCACTCTGCAAAATATAAACTTTTTGCAATACACCTCAAACTTTCAAACTTTATGTACACCTCGGTATCTCATATATGACGTAGCATAGGGCGAAAAATAGCTTATATGACGCCGGAGAGTGTCTTCCTTTTTGCCCGGCACTCTAGGACAAACACAAAAGTCCCCGTGACTACTACTAGCGTAGTGCTACTGTCGAGTCGTAGCCTTTTTTAGGACAGAAAGCCGCGCTCGCGTCAGATTAACTCGCGATATAAGTTTTTTAACACGCGCGCATATTACATTTTATATTAGAACGGCCGCGGCGGCGGCCGTGCAGAAAATCTCCGTGTAAGCTAAGTTTCGAATGCTCTCGAGAACTGCAGCGCCGGAAGGGAGGGAGAGAGATTTATATAGGGTTTGCCAAATTGCCTTGCAAGAGGAAAACGGGGGTAGGAGGGGGTTGTGAGCAAAGGCTGTGAGAAAAATTTTAGCTTCGACTTTTGCGCGTTACCTCATCTCTCCCTCTTATTTTTGTGAGCTCTCGCGGGATTTCTCCTATTTTCCACTGTGATTATAAAGGTCCTAAAAAAATTTTTTAAATCATTTTTAAATCTTTTTTCTTTTTATTACCCAAAAGCTCGTATGAAACTCAACATCAATCAATAAATCTATCGCGTAGATTGGATTTCTGAAAAGTAATTAATTAATATCATTAAACAAATATGTGGCCAGTTTTCAATAATTTAGGAAGGTATGAATAATTAATCTGTAATCATGACGACCATACAGCGCAAAATCAACCCAAAATGTCATACACTTGTATATATATATGTGAATGCAGTCATTCGATAGCGGCCCCTCGTAAAAACTTGTATCACGGTAATTGCTCCGGCGGATTCGACGAGCGTTCAAGTCGCGCGGAGTAATTCCGAAGATTCATCAGCCTAAAGAACCGCGAACAGTGCAGGTACAGATGAAAACACAGACGATATCGAGAGTGGGAGAAAGAGAGAGACAGACAGCGAGCGATAAGGAGAGGACAAGACGAGAAAAAAAATATCTCGGCGAGGGTAAAAAAGAGACAGAAAGAGAGAGAGAGAGAGAGAGAGAGAGAGAGAGAGAGAGAGAGAGAGCGCACGTTCGTTCGAGGAAGTTGGCAAGGGACTTTATACAGCGTGGAGGGGGAGAAACCGAGAAAAAGAGAGAGGGAACGAGTTAAGAGTCGGGGGAGCGCTGGAGCTCACATTGCAATGATATCGATTCCAATGCTCCTTACTAGACGACGACGTCGAGCAAGTCTCTCTCTCTACCTCTCTCTCTCCCTCTGTTTCACTCTCGGATGGAGGGTGGGCAACCCCTTACTTTTTATCCCTTTTCTCGGCGCAAGCAAGCAAGCGAGCGAGCAAGCCTATATATACTCTCCCACCCTCTCGCCGACTTCGTCTTGCTCCTCTACCTCCTACTTTTCAACAAGCACATCGTCGTCATGCCTCTCCTTTTCAGCTTCGACTCTCTCTCTCTTTTCTCCCACTCTTTTGGCTCCACAAATTTTTTTCGATATTTCACTTGGTTATTTCTGCATGCGGAACCCTTCGCTCTTCCGTCCGCGGGATATTGGACAAAGTAATGTTCTTTCTTAGCCATCGCGATGTCTCGTATAGTAATGGCATTAATTCTGTTATATTTGAATTTGATTGAAAGCTTCGCTAAAGTGGTATATATATTTAGAGAATGTGTAACTTTTGTTTTAGTTAAATTTCTATTAGTTACATAATGATATTTTCCAATATTTTCAAAATAAATCTTAATGAAAAACGTAAAAAAATTGTGCGATTATCGAATGAAAAATGTCTGTTTTGTAAAATTTCCATCATATCAAGGTATAAGGCTTGTATGTGCAAGAAGCGAAAGGGATAGAGAGAATGGATATCGTGCGCATATCAATACACGTAATTGATTTCATTAAATTATATTTGCGCCTCCGTTATCCCCTTTCACTCCCTCATCATCGCCGCCAGCGCTGATGCATCGCCCAACTTGCCGATTGTCGTCGGCTGAGTTTCCGGACGGCTGGGACATACGTATTCTTTCATCTCCCTTCGCGAGCTCCTCGATAGAATGAGACGTGTATGTATGTATATAGTACATCCACACACCGGCGTTCTTTCTCTATACGTATATATGTATATATCGGGTGAGGGGTAGAGAAACGAAGACAGAGATGAAGCAAAAAAGAGAACGAAAACGCTCGTCTCCCGTTCAAGTAGGATAGAGGCGAGGCATCAGAAGATCCGCTGATTACTGCGGATTCCGTCTTTGCCGCCGTCTTTCTCTCCCGAGCATCACGACCGTGCGCCTCCACACCCCCACCCACCTTTTCCGCTCCTCCAACCCCTTCCAGTGCACGCCGCCGCCGACGTCGACCGAAACCCCTTCATTCATCGCTCTCTTCTCGTTTTTCAAACCACCCAGCTTCCCGGCCGAAGACTTTTGCTCTCGCTCGCTCGCCCAGCCAACTCGCTTTCTCTCTCTCTTTCTCTCTTTCGCTCTCGCTCACTCTTCGTTTAATTGATTTCTTAAGACCCGAAGGGGTTCACCATCGCTCTCTGCCTGCTGTATGTAAAGCCCCGGCCTCTCAGGATGCAGTTTTCTCGCTCACTCACTCACTCTCGCTCTCTCTGTCTCGGCAGTCGACTCGATTTCTCTCCCTCTCTCTTCCCCGCCGCCTGCTCTTCCAGCTCCGCACTCGCGCTCTTCAGTTTGTTCGCTCGCTTCTTGACTGCTCCGATTATCCGGACTTCCTCCGACAGGGAGAAAAAATTCTGATAATAATTTCAATTGAATTGGCCGTCCGGTGTACAAAAATTATCGAAATGTTATTATACTTGCTGAAGTGTATAGTCATAATGTCGCATTAAATTTAAAGTCATTTGACAAAAACCGCATCCATTAACGAAAATGAAAAGTAATTAATGAGACGATTTCCATAACGGGAGAGAGAAAAAAAATGGCATATCTCTCCCTCTCGTGTTCCTTCATTCTGGAAGAAAACAATCGCGGGGAGAGGCAGCAGCGCGAAAAAGAGACTGCACAAGTCACTAGTAGTAATCTTCCAATCCCCACAATTCCAACGTTCGCACACAAAGGGCCACATCCAGCAAGTTGAAAAAACCGAAGTAATACTTACGGGTAACTCGCGCTATAGATTACATTTCTGTCTCTCCTCCCGGGACGACGAAGACAGCCGAGAGGAAGAGAGAGAGATAAGGGAGGCCTCAATGCAGCAGCAAAAGAAAGAGGAAAAACTCGACGCGCGAATCAAGTCCCCGGGGTTGGGAGAAAGAAAGAGAAAGAGAGAGACAGGGAGAGAGGAGAAGAAGGACGGAATGCAAGATATTGCAGCCCCGCGGGACACGCGCCGCCACGTAATCTCTACGACGTCGTCGTAGCAGGGCGACGAGGAAAGACTCGGCCCGTCGACTCAGCGACAACGTATTACAATCCCGCGGTCCTATCCTATAACCATCCGACCGAGCGCGCAGTCACTCGTCCAAGTCTCTCTTTCTCTCTTTTTCCACGGCGAATGAATAACCCATTCTCCTTGGCCCGTCTCTAGGAATAGTCCATCCGTGCCGATTGCTCGGCAAGCTTGCTCTCTCTCTCCCTCACTTTTTCAAGCCTTTCTTTTTAATTTGCTACCTCGCGCGCTCCGCCTTATTCTTTTGGCAAGCTTTTCCGAGGCATCGGGAGAACGAGAAAGAGGTAGAGAAAGAGCGACGCATTATTATCGGATACCGGCTGGCTCTCTCTCTCTCTCGTCGTTTTCTTTACTGCAGCCGCGCGCCGGAGCTTTTCAATCGCCGAGATAGAGGAAAGGCAAAAAGCAGCACTGGAAGAACAAAGATACTCGCGGTGTTTTCGGATGTCTAGGCAGAGAGGGAGAGGGAGAAACTCGTCGAAAGATGCACGTCTTTCTCTTTTACCGGCGAATCGCGAAAGTTCGAGGATGCGCCGCGAGTCGCGATCGCTCGACTGGGCTCATTGTTACGCGGCCTACGTATATAGCGCACTGCGCCTCTCGACAACTTTATATCCGTACCTTCGTGCTTCTTTTCTAATTAATTTTTACGTTCGCTTCTCCTGCTCTCTTTTTCGATATACTTCAACTTCGAGATTTTTCCTTCGATTGTGGTATATAGTACATATACCAAGAGACGCACTGTCGGTTATACATATAGACACAGAACTCGGCTCCAAAGAGTTCCGCTCGTTCGGAATTGATCCTGCGCGCAAGCTCGCAAAAGTTGAAAAGTACAGGCCAGATGAGAAATCGCGAGCGCGGAAAAAAGGAGAAAGAGAGTATAGGAAGGATTGCGGAAGACAAAACGCTGCCGGGGAAGAAAGGATGGAAGGAGAGAAAGAGAAAGAAGACGCGAGCGGCCTCAGAAGGGGGCAAATAAAACGGGCGCGCGCGTGAATGAGGGCGACGAGAGTGAGACGTCGTCGTCGTCGTCGTCTTGATGTGGGGCGCGTATTGAGCGGCCGAGTTTTCGGAATCTTCCCCCTCGCAGTATATTACGCAGAGAAGAGAAAGAAGCGAGAGAATCTCAAGTGCGCGCGTGGCGCACAATGCGCGAGCCACCCCCGCGCCCATCTTATATGCACCAGCCTAAAAACGCCTTTCCTTCCCCTTACACGGAGCGGCCCCCTTACGTCGCCGTCCACCTTACAGCTCTTGCATTCTTTGTTCCTCGTCTCGTCGTCGCCGCCGCCGCCGCCTCCGACGTCGTAGTAGTCGTCCCCTTCTGCTCGCGTCGCCCTTGGCCCCGCGCGCGTTTCTCCGTCTCTTATAATATACACGCGCGCGGCCGTGTATCGAGGAGGCAGGGAGCGAAGGCCAAGAGCGCGCGGAATATCCTTGAGAGGACGCGTGGCGGCAAAGCAGTGCCGTTTCCCCCCTTCGTGCAGTAGCAGCAGCAGCAGCAGCGCCTACTGCTCGTCCTTTCTTCTTCGGGCGCATAAGGGAGAACGGAGAGGGGCCGTATATATATATACACCCAGCGAGACGTCGTCGGCGGCGGTGTCTGCGGCACTTTTGGGGTGCGAGGAGAGATATTTTAAGGAAGCGGAATTGTCGCGGAGGGCTGCAGGTCCTGCGCCCCGGAACACTTGTTTCCGCGCGCCCGTGTCGCCGCCTCTCTGCGACTATCTCGCGCCGCCCGCGACGAAGAACGGGAGAGATTTCTCTTGTTTTCTCTTCCTTTGCGCAACGTTCTTTGGGTGCTTTTTTTATTTCACGCGCATACTAACTAGGCTCCTTCAAGTAACGAGGTCTTGAATCAACAACTATATCATGGTTAATGTTGCAAGAATTTTTTTTTGTCGAAGGAAAACATTTTATCAAGAAATTTGAAAAATTAATTAGCATTGATTCTCTTTAATTAATACGATTTCAGTGCGATATGATTTTGGATGATATGTGCAAATAACTAGATTATAAAAATAATCTTCGTATCATTTCCCTAAAGTGACAAGCAATCCTTGGTAAAACAAAACAGCGTCACCAAGTACCATAGCTTCACACCCCGGCGTAAAAGCGAACGAAGTAAACAGAATAAGTCCCGTTAATGTACGCAGATAGGATGCAGCGCGACTTATAAGGCGCGGCGTCTGAAGTCGAAACGAAGTCTCGAACGCGCATCTCTTCGGCTCGCTGTATACCCAGCTCTCACATACACAAGTGTAACGGAGAACCCCTTGTACAGTGTATATCCGCCGCTCGACACTTGAATATTCCATCCGCGCGCGAGCGCTGGGAAGTCGTCGGGACTCAAGTGGAGTCATCGTATTCGTAACGGCAGGGGGGACCGCAACGTCGTCGCCGTCGTCGTCGACGACATCGTCGTCATCAAGGCGAAGAAGAACCTCTCGTCTGGCGAAGACGAAGGCGAACGACGAGTGGATTATCAAGTAGACGACGACGACGCGAGGCGAGTGTATAGCCGAGCAAACCTTATTCTTACGCCACTTTGACGCGAGAAGATGCGCGAGAGCGAGGGGAAGATCGCGCGCGCTTCCCCTTGCTGTATATATTATATATATGTACAGACGCTGCAGCGTCTCCTCGCCTTCTCCTCTCGCTGTCTCTCCCTTCGTCTTGTCTCGTAACGTTTACACGCGACAGCTACTTGCGGATGCAGGGACCACTGCACCAGACGACGAGATCTTTTCAATTGAGGATGTGCTGATTTTATATTTTCCTTTTGCTTTGGGATCAAAGGATTTCATCTCAGACGGAATAATTTATTTACATCTATGGTAGATGATGTTTACAAATTGTTGAACAAGTGTTAGAATTTCAATAATAATATACTGTATCTTTAGTGTTCTTACAATATTATACGAATAATTATTTAATAGTGCGTAAAGTCTATTAATGAAAAATCACGTTTACAACTGTGTTTGAATAATATTTCGGTCTTGCCTCTCGCGCAACAATGAAACGTTCAGTTTAAAAGGCCATCTTCATTCACGTCGCTTAAGGAACGGGAAGAAAACAATAATCGATCCAATTAAGGCCTTCTTCAAGCCGCCTTCCCCGTCTGCCAACTCGTTCCAGCCGGCTAAATGTTCCTTTCTCGTACATTTCCCGGGCTCTATTAAGCACAGCTTCATCTTCGTCGTAATCGTACTCTCTCTCTCTCTCTCTCTTTAACTCACTCTCCTCAACACTCGCTCTCTCCGCACTGATTCGTCTGCCGACGCGCTTTAAGCAAGAGTTCCTCCTCGTCGAGCGCGATAATCTCGTCTCGCCGTCTTCGCGAGTCTGATTCTCGAGAGGCTCCACTTCTTTTTCCCTACGACGTCGACGACGACGACGACGACGGGGATGACTGCACGTGGATGCTCCCCGCTCTATGTAATGTATATACCTATATATAGCGCGTGGGCTGTTCTCCCTTTCGTCGCGTCTCGTTTTCAGGCGGCTGCGACTACGTGGCTCTGCCGACCCAGTTATCGCGGAGGCGTGTGCACATCAGCGTTATCGAGTCGTCCGTTGCTGGGCGTAAGATATCTTGGGAGTTTTTTTTTCATGGATGCGAGATAGTGTGCGTAGTGATTTTCTTCAACTCTATTATCACGTGTTGATTGCTTATGGGTAAAGTGAGTGATTTTCGGAATAATTAAATAAAGTTACAATCACAACCGATGGTACACAAAAGACGTTTGCGCAAAAGTAATTGACGAATTAATGAAACGAAATTTAACCATCTATTCTGAAGTATATGCAGAAAAAAGTTCTGTACCTCCTTGGTAATCAAAAGTGCTTGAAGAGCGAGTTTAAAAGAGGCTTATGACACCTTCACGTTTAAGCACCTCGAAATCACTTACTTTACCTCCTCCAAGAAAGAAGACGCGAGACAAGAAGATGCGACTCTGAAAGAAGAAAAGCCGAGAGCGCGTGGCTCTCCTCTCATACACTCTACACGGCCTCTTGGAAAGCACTTTTGAAAAGACGAGAAGTGCAGCGGAACACAAAACGCAAACAATCGGCCGCGCGTCCCCAAAGAGGAGAAAACTCTCGCCCTCTTGGCGCTGCGACAATCGCCCGGCCCGTTACTTCCCATCGGCGGAGTGCTACTTACAGAAATCAGACCGTATATACCTCGGGTTATATACTTGCGAATGAAAAAGACGAGGGGACTGCCGCCGAAGGAGAACATGTCTTGGCTTCCGCGTGTGTGTGCATGTATGAGGGAGAGAGAGTGCGCGTTTATTCTTAAATGCGCGCGTCGGACAATGGCGAGAAAAACTCGCCCCTCACTCGCACCCTTAGCCTTTATGTTCTCGTCGACGACTGCTTCGCTCATTCTCGGGTATTTCTCGCGAGTGAAAATTTCTGCGATTCAATTAACGTGTATATGAGGGAGGGGCGCGGAAATGGAACTATAGCTGTGTGATTGTGTATAAAGACGTAAAATTGAAAATTTCCGGTTTCCTGTCCTTTTGCTCGTATAAATGCGGCTACGGAAGGTAGGAGGAGGCAGAAAAAGGCGTACGTATATATAATACAGGTGCGGAAGGATAATTATCGAGTGGCGACGCGGAGAGTGGCGCTGCGTCTAATCGAGGCCGGAAGTTGACCACTGGACCAAGTTTCCCTTTTTACGAAAGAGAAACGAGTAGTATGTGTATTATATTCCGCAATGACGACGAAACGAGTTCCGAGATCACTTGCTTGATAATTCAAACATTAGTATAATAGCTCAGTGGATATACAACGAAATCGTCGAGAGAGTGAGGAACGGAACCGAAGTAATGAAAGTTTATTGACCGGATAATAAAGAGATTACATCTTTTTTCGTAAATGCAATCCATCATTTCATTCACATAGAGAGATGTTCAATATTTTCCTTTGCATTTCATGACTTACACCATGACCAGCAGCAGTGACATGAAATTCGCACGGCACTGAAGCAAGAAGAAAAAATACAATACAAAAGCCATTACCGCACGAATCTCTTTAGATAATGTTTGCGTCCACATAACAAAGCACGATCACGATATGAAAAGGTTAAAAGAGCTGCCTTGCCCACAAGCCCGCGCAGGTGTAGTCACCTCTCTCTCTCTCTCGGCCTATTTCCGAATAATTGGCCGACAATAGAAGATAGGAACTCGGCGATTCGAAGCGAGGCGCGAAACAAAGCCGAAACGGAACGCGACGCGCGGAGAGGGAGAGAGTGAGTGAAAGAGGAAGAAGGAAATAAGGGAAGAAGCGAGACAGAGCGAGCGAGTCGCACTAGCGGGCGCGCGGAAGGCTAAGGTAAAGGGGGAAACGCGCGAGCGCAAAGTGGACGATACCTGTGCGACTCGCGAGCGAGAGAGCGTGTGTCCGGACGTCCGTTGTTTTGTTACAATCACGTATCCGCGGGCGAGCGGCGTCGATGAGGAACCGATCGCTGCAGGATGTGAGGCGCCGAGCTCGAGTGGACACGGCCGCACGAGCGTGCAGCCACACATCATCATGTATACTTTGCCGTCGATTTCACGATCGATTCTCCTTTTGTACCTCTCGCCACGCGAGCGACCCCAAGCGCACTCATTACCAAGCAGAGACCTCTCATTTCTGACTTGGCGTTATATATGCTTTTTTATTTTTCGCCTCCGCAAGGCACGCATATACGTACATGCGTGTACCTTTTCTTTGTTATTATTTTTTTTTTTATTTCAATGGATGAGTCGATGTAATCGACGTCTTTTGAAAAGCTCGAGAAGGGGAAATTGACGCTTGCGTTGATAATTGACGCTTCGGGGCTAGCATGACGGCGAATTTAATAATGTGGATGTAAATAAGCTCCACTATATGGGCGAAAGGAAAATATATAAGTATCTTCTTTTTTTTTATTGCACGAGCGGAGGACAGGGCATAAATGACCGGTGTCGTGTCGCACGCGCGCATTCCGATCGATTTAAAATGAAAGAGTTGCCCGCGCTCTCTGTGTTCCTCCCAAGAAGTATATATAATATAGTTGTCGGAGTTTTATATTTAGACGCTTATTCCTATGTCACATATATAAATATACACACATACACGCGTGTGGAACTTTATTTTTCAAACTGAATTTTCAACGAGCGCCAATCGATCCATATTGGCTTCGCGCAACATAAATAGAGTCATATTATACACCGGGGATACTGTATACGAGAATCGAAGAAAGATTTCATACTTTCGAGACCTTTGCCAACTATAGTTTCCATGATGGCTAATGGCTTGAGGCCGCAGCAAGTTTATCAACTGTAATTGAAGTAAATCGAGATCAAGCCTCGCACATCCGTCTATAATAGCCGTCTCGGCTTGCGGCAAATCTCGACTGCTGGCTCTTAAGTGTGCCTATCTTCCTTAACGAGACCTACTACTCCTACACTCGTGCAAGTGCACACGTACACGCGTATACAAGCGACGCAACCGCCGTGTCTTCTCCTTGGCTTCTAAATGTCTCGTCGACGACCCTTCCTTCTGCGGAGGCGAGCGGCGACCCTTCCCACGTCGTTATATGTACGCGTATGTATTGGAGAGCTCTTCGACGTCACAAACTGTTGTATTAAGTATGAGAGGCCGAGACGTCTTTCGCTTCTCTCTCTCTTTTTCTCCCTCGCTCTCTCTCTCTCTCTCTTTGTCGTTATCTAATTAAGGCTGAGCAAATGAAACGCTAGACGCGTATTATACAATAATTTATGCATCAGAGTTATCCGATATTTTGTGTATAACGGTCTCATTAAAAGTGTAAGTCCGAAATGTCTGAGTGGTGTATATGTGGCTTTTGTTCTTTCTCGCGTAATTTCTTATAAAATAAAATAATGTAATTATGATTTTATTTCTGGTAAACCCTAATGATTAGTAATAAAGTGTGAAATTAAATAAAAAGGCGATATAAAAAGCTCGATCATTTACTTCGACGCTATACCAGTGTCGTTGCCACTAATTGACCGGCGGAGATAGTGAAGGCGGACGCCCGCCTTCATTAAAGAATATCAAAGAGAGTCTTATCTCTCCATTCTGTCTGGCAGACTATTGAAAAATGAATGAGTCGTGCTTCTCTAGTTATTTGCACTTATATATCCATTCGCAACTCTTTTTGCGTCGGTCACTCATTTGACGAGTTCGATGAAATTGCGTGAGGCTGATTATTTATTCAATGATTGTCCGATGGAGTTCTGGACGAATTTACTGTATTTTTCATTTTTTAGCTCAAATACCTCGAAGGAGTGGAATTTACAGGGTATTTTTCAATTTCACTTACTTGTATACGAGAGTGTAAAGTTTTGTATGAAAAAATAATGGTAACGATGTCGAGCTATGTCTTTAAGTCTTCGTTGTTACGCTTATAGCTCATGAACGTGGGGCCACAATTATCGCATTAAAAGCTCTAATTAAGGCGTTTAATAGGACTGCATATATCATGATTGCGTTTATGGAATAAAAACGCTTGTTATTAGAGAATACGTATTACTGAAATAATATTATATAGTAATAAAAAATATCTATAATATATATACCAGGTAGAGAAGACCTTAAAGTCTTTCTACATATTTATATATTCCCGCGCATAAAATTTCCACAGCCATGCCACTTGTAAAAACTACTCAAGACCGCGCCTATACATAACGTGCGGCCGCGTAACTTCAGCCCGCCGGTAATAAAATTGATTTGCACGCAAACAACTCGCTCACGCGAAGAAACGAGCGGATTGTTATTGTCGGCAGGGTAGGGGGGGAGAACTTCCCAACTGTGTATACGCCGAGGCGCAGGCGCGCGCGCATAATGCAATAATCTACGAGGATCCACGGGTGTATATACTTTCCCGCGCGTGTCACTTACGCGCCGCGCGCTGTCGTCATCAACAGCGAGGCTTCGCCGCGTTATAAAGTAGCCTCGCGCGAGCGAAAAGCTTGGGGGAGGCAGTAAAGAGCCGCGTAATAACCGGGGAACGACGGTGACGATGACGACGGCGACGCAACGCAACTTCAAAGTGTTATAAAAACATTTTATCGTTCACGGAAAAGTCCGCGCTGTGGGTTCGCTTGTTTGCCTGTTTGCGGTGTGTAAGCTTTATATTGCGCTTTTCTTCGCACGTCCGCACGCGCGTGTCTTCGTAAAAAGGTATATACGGATGGCAATCGTATATAAGCAGAGGCTACTTGTTTCGTGCGAAGTTTTGAGTGTTGGGAAGAATTTTTATCACTTGTATAAACGTAAGTGTAAACGAGGCTTTTAATGATGCTGCCGCAGTAGCAGAGTTTGACATCGGATTTGAATGCAGCAATCGGAAAGCGAATGTCGTATAGAGAAATTCAAATTATAAGTAAAGAAACTTGTCTTGAGTAATATAAAAAGTGTTTTAAAAAGTTTGAATGTTTTCCTTCTTCTTTTTTATTACGAGTATAATACATTAGCAAGTTGATGAACGTTACGTAAGTTACTATATATCTTGACAAAAAATTTTTTTTATACATTGGAAACGGAAATATAAAAAGACAGCTTTAAAGTGATCGATCTAATGTTTGGTAGTAAAAAATTCAAAAATTTCTCTTTTCATATATCTTTCAAATAATAGACCGATACTTTATTACCTCGAAGCCTTTCAACTATATGATCTTTATAACTCCACACCGTTTTTACAGAATATTTTAATACATCTTAAAGCATTCTGACAAAATTACACCAATTGTCTGTAATTTTATTTCCGAATGGTCTGCAAGCTCTTTTAATAGAGTTTAAAAAAAAGTCATCAAATATGTAAGACTTTATCCGCAGTAATTTTAGAAACAGTTACATGTAATACTTTTATCGACGAATGTATACGTTCTATACTCCTATACATAATTTAACCATTTTTCTCGAAGCACAAGTGAGAATCGAAATTCAATTCAAATTAACGAGTAAAAAGTGAGTTGTCGTTCTGGCGTGTATTAATTAAGCAACCTCAGTAGCCTACACAAAAATCATTGCGAAGGTGTTCCTCCGGTACGACGCAACGCAGGAAATTCTCTGGGGGGTGCATGAGCTCATATGTGTGTGAATCGAGCGTACATACATGTACGCTATGTGTATGTATGTAGGAGCCATCGCAACAAGTAAGCATGCGCACATACGCTGCAGCAGTGTGTGAGTGAGAGAGAGAAAGCGAGAGGAAATCGAGCCGAAAGCAATTATTCCTTGCAAGGTGTCGTGCGCCCCGTCTCCCTCGCTCCTGATGCTTTCCCCCTGCTACGATCGCGTAAGAGCGTAATTATCACTCGGGGAGTAAATACGGTGTTTGGGGGGCTGTTTGTTTAGGAAATCTCGTGGATTAGGAGCTCGAGTAGTAATCCGTGTATAGTAGTGATTCGCGAACCACTAATTTGCGTATTACGTTTTATCGGCTCGTTAAAAAAACAGAACGAGATAAATGAATGCGGGCGAACTTCATTTCTCAGATATTCAACTTATAAGGTAATAAAGAAAAATGAAGATGGAAAATCACTTTAGAATATAAATTCATAAAACAAAAATTAGTAGAATAAAAATATACGCTGTCTGTTTTTCAATACAAAGTACACTGTATATACCTGCGGATGGGAAGATCAAAAGCACAAACAGATCAGTTCAAGCTTCGCACGCAGAGAGAGACAATGAGAAAGTGTGACAAACCATGAAGTGAAGAAACAACCGAATCCCGTGTGAACCTCGCTCCCGTCTCCTTCCGCGCACCGAGATTCTCCGGGCGTAAGAAAATACCCGGTAATCCACACCTCTCGAACAAGTGCGAGAAGCATAGCACATACACAGTGCGCATCTTCGGCGCCCCCACGTTCTCACATAAGCGGAAATAAGATCGAGGAAACACGCGCGTCCCTGTGACGACGACGACGACGACGACAAGTGCAGACCGAAAATCCTCGTCTCGCAATCGAGCACGGAATAGAGCGCGCATCAAGCGAGAGACAGAGCGGGGCAGACGCAAGAGTGGGGGGAGAATACGCGCGCTCTTGGCTACTATATACATATACGGCGAAGGGGTAACTCAAGACGGGTCTAAGTGAGTCTTCCGGCCGGCCGGCAATGATAGCCCTGAGAACTGACCCGACGCCCGCGCATGCACTGCACGCGCGCCCTCCTTCCTCCCGGCCGCAGCAGCGCAGCCCCCCGCGACGTGTCACAACATCATCGTCATCTCAATTAAGTCTATATATCGCTCTCGCTCTCTTTCTCTCTCGCTGCGCGCCGAATGAATAAGACATCAGGAAGTCGCACTTCGGCTGACGTTATTTTTTTGCGAGGGCATATACATGTGTGTATATATTTATATATGTATATAGCCAAGTGTGTGCAGTGGCGGTGTCGTTTAATGATTTAATCCGGCGTGATTTCCGCGCGGGCATATAATACTGCGAAATGTCGAGGGCCTGTATAGTCCGTTGTAAAGTTTTCGGTGGCACAGTGTAGTAGAGGGGGTATAGGATCGATTGGTTTTTAATACGATAAACGTGTCGGCCGCTCGCACACCAGTGATATGCAAATATACCGCCGCGGCAGTGTATTTTATTTAAATGACAAGCATCGAGATTAAAGGTCAAATTAAATAAAAACGTTCACACCCCGCGTGTTTTACATTAATTTGTCGGGGAGAACGCGGCCGCGGATTTGTTTCAATTATACTCGAATGCCCGAGTGAGGGGGACGATGAATAGAGCATCTTTAAATAGATTTTTTTTTTAGACATTCGCAGCGCGTTTACATCTTTAGGCCTGAATTGAGCGCCTCGTGAATAAGAAGAAAAGAAGCTCCTTCATATATAATAGCCGCAGCTTGTACGGTGGCTGTTCCTAATCAGTCGTTAGACACCGGCCGCGTTGATGAATGCGACATACACCCGCGTCTATCTTGAGAGAAGGTCTACGCGAGGATATCTCCGACGACTCTCGCGTGCGCGTCACGTCGCTGCTTCACCTATCATTAGTGCCGCGCGGGCGTCTTACGTTATACAGGCTCCTCGCTCTCTTCTCGTAGGGGCTCTTTAATGAGAGCCTCGTGGTCGCGTTTAATGACGTCGGCGAAGAGGGAAGAGCGCGTTTAAGGACTAGTAGAAGCTCTGCGGCAACGCGCGCGCGCTCGCTCAAGGGTGTAATTTGTCTTCGGGGCCACTTTGCTTGTCAAACGGCCAGCGAACTAGGCGTCACTGCGTGCGGGGCCGTATCTTTATTGTCGCGCTGCAGATTTATAGGCTCGGCGGCGAGAGAATTACACACTGTCATTATCTATATGATCATCAGCTTGTATAAGTATTACGGCTACTCACGCGGCCTATAATAGATCTTAAGACGGTAGGGATATAGGGCTGATAGCTAAGATTCTCTTTCATTCGGTGATTGATTAATTATCATCTTGAGAACTGATTATATATTTTACAATATTGATTGTTTCAGGAGTAGTAGAAAAACGATGAATATTTCGGTGAACTCGATGGATTGTATATATTATCAGAAATATATATAAGTTTGCTTCGCAGCACACTTTTCAATGACTCAATAGATTGTACCGGGCCGTGTAATCTCGAGCATGCAATCTCCGCGTCCCTCTTTTCCAGCGGCTCGTGATTAAAGTTGCAAAATTTCGCGTTATTACGCCACCCACCGTTCCATTACACGGACGTCCGACGTGCACGGGCACGATATACTTTTCCAAACTATACACACGCCTCTTGCTGCACCTGCTGCCTGATTCCATATACCGCAACCTGTACACGCCTCGCCCACTACAGCTATGTACACAGGTTCGGAAGATCGCGTATATGTATACGTATGTAACGAGACAATCATTAAGCGAGCCGAGAGAAAGGCTCTCGCGTGCAGGCCACGTCATTGCTACACGCAATGCATATATTAGTCCCGTGCCGCGCGTGCGAACTAAATGAAAGAGAGCGAAGTGGCGCGTCGCATCGTTAAGTGTCTCTTTCTCTCTTGCGCGCGCTTAATACTCGGATCCGGAACTCGCTTACAATGCCGCGGAAGGCGATACACTTGGACGATCGTCGCGCTCGCGCCGCAGTCTGTCGTCAAAGTGTCGTTCCCGCCCCCCAAGTAGCTCGCGGCCTACCACCCGGACAATAGATACATACGCCGGGGGTCCGCGAGGTGTGTATGTGTGTGCACATACTACACGGTGGTCAGTCGAGCCCGTCTCCTGATCGCGGCTCACTGTCTACGTCTATGTGTGTGCGTGTGTACGTATCCACGGGCGGTGATTGCCGTCCGTGTCGATTTGTACATTGGCTACATGTTCCGAATTGCCGTGACTGCGCGTGCGTCTGAGAAAGGAGATATGAACTGCGCGTCACGCACGCCCCTTCTGACTATATTGTATGTATGACGTATATAAGGTACATGTATTTATATGCGAGCAGGTATGTATACGAGCCGATTGTCGCGTGCGATATTTTCGGAGAGCAGAGGGAGGTGCACAGGAAGTATACAGCGACGCGCGGAAAGATATTTGTCGCGGGAGAGAGCGTGCTAAGTGTCCGGAAAAATTAGTTCCGATCTTGATACACACATGCGGTAGCGCGACGATCATTGTGCGCGCCAGGGCGACAATGGCCGAGTTAATTAAAGCTCGGGGCCTGATTTTAATTTAATGCCGCCGGATTTCTTATTTGCCGCCACGCGGGTATATAGCAGAGGAAGTGTTCGCCTTTTTTTTTCCTGTACAGTGGCGGAGAATTATTCATGGACATTCTTTTTATATCGAGAAGTCTATTTTTCGGACGGAAATATATATATATCTTGTTTTAGATTTCGATCATCTCGAATTCATATAAATTATAAAAGTTCTGGAAAATATTGATATTCCATCGACTGCAACCATATATAATATACATTTTCTCGACTTTTCACTCTCCTAATTATCGAAATATGTAGGTATTTAAATGCGATCTACATATACATTATATTTGAAAGGGAGCAAATTTTTTCGCTAATTCGATGAGTTTGATATTACTTTATCGAACATTCGAATAAAACTAGCCAGCAACTCTCGACGAAAAAAGAAAACCAGTCAAAAAGCATAGCCGAGCACACACGCGTGTACTGCGTTGCCGAACGAAAAAGTTCTTCGTGGGGGGAGGCGGGCGGGCGGCACAGGCCATCGTAAATTCATGCGAAGCCCGTGCTGCGAAGCGACATCGCTCTGGTATTTCGCGCAGCAAAGACTAGCCCGAGCTGCGCGAATTCCTTTCCCGGCCGCGGCACATTTTTCTCTCCCCTCTATATATACGGCTCGCTTTTACCCCGTATCCCAGGCGCGGGCTTCGGATTTTCGCTTTATTTCCCCCCGCGCGCGTCTTCGTTTTTCCCCGGCTAGTGTATATGCACACACACATACACATACATGCACGCATGCACGTATACATATTCGAATATAATATACACGTATATAGGCGGAGGATTCGATAAGCGCAGAGTCCAAGCGCGTTAATCCTCTTTAATTAACGCTCAGCTCGTATGAAAAGCGAGAAGGAATTTCCGATGCAGCGGCGGCGGCGGTCATATCAGCTTCGCCAGCGTTAGAGAGAGAGAGAAAGAGAGCGAGAAGCCAGAGTTCGTCAGGGGCGCGGAGAGAGGATAGATGGAGGGTGGCGATGCGCCGGCCGAGGCAAAAACAATGCAACGACGGCCCTGCTGCAGCACTGACAGCCAGCGACAGTGTGAGAGATGAGGGGGCGGCGAAATGAGACCGAAAGTTTGGGTTGAAGTTCTAAGCTTCTACTGGGGTTAATAATAACGTTGTCTTATTCCATTCAGAATTATCATGAAAATATTCTTCGCTTGCTTAAATTCTCTGATAATATGTGTATACAACAATCGCTATACAATATCTATATATAAAAGCAAAGAAATATTTTTCTCCGCGGTGGTGCGGACGAAAGATGATGCTCGCCTCCCCCGACTATACCCCACCCCCGGTCTCGTCGAGTCCGCAGGGGCTGAAGGAGTGCAGCGAGAGAGAGAGAGCGAGGATGCACTTGAGAGAGAGAGAGCTCGACGCGGCTGCGTTTCCCTTATTTCTTCAATCAACGTCAGCCGAGTGCAAGAGAGATAGAGAGAGAGAGCGACCGAGGCGCGTCTAGTGTGTGCCTTGAGCAAATACGCGAGCCTCGCAGACTAGAGGCCCAATGACTGCATCATCCACGAGGTGGTTAGTTATGGGCTAGACTCTCGCTCTCTCTCTCTCTCCCTCTCTCTTTCGCTCGCCCGCTCGCCCACCCTCGCGTCTGGCTGCACCGCGGGTATATAGTTGCACCGTTGGCTGCGCCTCTGCACCAGACAGTCATCGAATCGATTTCAGGCGCACGCTCATATATATACTCCGCGAAAGGGTAACTTCATGATGTGAGCTCGTTTTCGCGTTTCTGCTGGATGTATATGTGTGTTTGTGCGATGAGCATAATGTGCGCCGCGCTTTGTTATTCAGCGTGCATTTTCATTGCCTTTTCGGGATCTGAATTTTCGACTGCTTTACACTCTGAATGAAACGATTTTTCACACTATTAATGATGTCACGACGAAGACGGTGCTAATAGACCGTTTAAATATTTAATCTCATTATAATGGACTGGGATATTTCAGAGATTATTGCTCGAATATATAATTTTACACAATGCGGTATCTGTTATCTGAATAATTGAAAATTTTTAAATTTGATTAAAACTAGTTATTGTCTAAAGTTATATAAAAGCTTATAAGTTTCAACATAGATTTCGTCGGCTCAAAATAAATCGCAGTTAAAAAAAAAATTGGTCAAATTCTTATGTAAATAGATGAAGGAAGTAAGAGTGACCGGAAGCAGCGTGTCGCACATGCATCATAGATCGGCTAAACAAGCTGTTTAGACGACTTGAAGTTAACCCAAATTGACTCAATTAGATTAACAGTGTCGTGGCGCATCCGACACTTGGGAACAAGCCTAATGCACGTCACACTCTCTCGCCTATATATATATATATACACATACAAACACTTACCCGCGCGTGTATAGTCCGACCTAAGAGAGATAGAGCCAGAGAAGGTCCAACAGAGACCGCGAAGCTTTTGCTTCTCATGCAAATTGTCATTATTCGGACGTATCGCGGTCTACACACATATATATACACAACGCAAACGTGTGTGCGTAGAGAGAGGGAGAAGTAGAGACTCCGTTCATTCATGAAACTGCACGCTCTGCTTTTTTATTCCCTCCGAGTCGCAAATTCAGTTGATTAACCAAATTGCGGCCGTCCGAGAACGAGGCAACAGCGTCTCTTGCGAAATTGACACAGTCGCCTTCAAAGGAGCTGTGTGAATGTCTTTTTCCATGCATTCTCAAGCTTTTTCCAATTCGCATTTAAATGCGTGCGCATGTGTCGAGGTAGTAGACGGCGAGTTGCATATTAGTTGTGAATGGAAAAGTAGCCTCAATAAAACGTTGTAACCTGAGACGTTTCGAATTGGAGAATTAAATGTACTTATACACGTAGACGGGAGCCGAGGTGCGGGACAAAAGCTGCCGTTCTACGATTAATGAAACTTATTTAGTTCGCAATTGAACAATTTTAAACTTGATAGAAATAATTATAACGCATTGAATAATAAATTATAATAAATTGCGGCCGAAACAAAATAATAGATATGATAGACATTAAATTATAAAAATTTTCCATTAAAAAACAATTGAGCTGCGAGTTAAAAAGCCTACATATATGTATAATATATCATAAGTTTAATCGTGTTTATGGCAAACGCGGTTAATAAAGAAGTAGACGGCCGGTATTAGGGGCGCAATATAAATGAGAAAAAATTGATCGTTCTTTCCGCACGCTTATGCATCGCAGCTCCCTTCTCCCATCTCTCGCCTCTCTCTCTCTCTCTCGGCACATCAGAACGTCCGCCGTCGGCCGTTCAAGTTTCAGCCGTAAATTATGGGCAGCACCACGACAAGAATCGCGCATATAATATGACACTGTCCCCGTCTCTGTCAACGGAAGGCCGCATCAAGCGCAGGAGTAACGCTTCCGTATTTTCGGGGCCCACGCCGGTTATATATATATTCGCACTCGCAAAAATAAATTGAGGCGGAGACGAGTCAATCGTCGACGATAAGGAGAGAGCGTGTGAGTGTATATATATGTATAAAGCTGGTCCGATGCAGCTCGCTTGAAAGCCGCGCGCTCTCCACACGCGGCGCGTCGATTGATTCATCTCTCGTCCCCGCGCGTGTATATATAATACGCACATCTTCCGGACGTGCGTAAGTAGCCGACGTGTCCCTGCGCAGCGCGAATCTCGGACGTGTCGCCTCTCTTTCGCTCGCTCTCGTGTGTGTCAATTTGCACGATAGGAAGGAAGGAGAGAGAGAGAGGCAGATTGGTGTGTCCGCTCCTTGGGTAGCGGCTAGAGCTCCCTCTTTCTCTTGCTGATGCTGACTCCTCTCTCGTAGTCTCTCACTCTCCGCACACGCTCCCTTCCCTGCGCGTATGGTTATAGGTGCACGCGTGTGTAGCGCGAGCGGATCGTCGGAAGTCACCTTCCTCATTATCATACCGCTCGGCGGAGAGTGACGGCACACAGCCTTCGACAACGTCCTCTGCCCCAGTGCCGCCGGTCGCCGCCGCCGCCGCCGCAGACTCTCCGGAGCCGCGTCAGCCTCTTTCGACCCCACACACATATATGAGCATGAGTGCGCGTCGCCTCTTTGTCTCGCGCTGATCGCCACTTCGTTCGTGTGTACCGAAACTATACCAGGTCTTCATTGTAAAACGCTGCAACGCCGCTGAATTGGAGTATAGGAGTAATGATAGTAGGGGGAGAATATGGATAATGGCCTCGGCTGCGATTTCTAGAAGAAGTGTGCCTCAAGAAGATAATAGATTTTCGTGATGGGTGAAAATTCGTTCGACCATTTAACTGAAAATTTACTAAATATTAACATTTTTAAAGTCAATTTCATAATAATTTTACTATCACATTCGATTCGTATACAATTAATTAAGAAACGAGAAATTAAGAAATTATTAATTCGAAAAATCTACCTTCACTATATAGCGAACAATTAACGATCGTAATGACGTTACATCGGTAAAGGGCTACCCTTTCGCTCTTACACGTCTGCCAAAAATTAGACGCAGCCTCTCCCTTCGGAAAAAGAGCGCGTACGTATACTCGGTGCGGCTCTCGGTATATCTATATAGACGATGGCCCTCACACAGTGTGCTCAAACCGACGAAGGCCGTAGCCGCTGATGCACCGTGGCCTCGCGTCGACAGCTTACGTGAGAGCCGCTGCCGCCGACGACGACGCCGCGACCACGACGACGACGACGACTGGGGGACAAGACGCAAGTCCATTACACTCAATCATGCCGTGATTGACCCTAACGATCGGACCACCGCTCGCTTTACGCACACATATACGTGCCCGTATGAGCATACACAGCGAGTTGCTTGCTGCACAAAGTCTGCGACGATGATGCACTTTTGTCCGCGTGCGCGTTTCGGCGTGAGTACGACGCGTTACATATTGACATTTTCAATCGGGTCTTCAAAAATGATAATTATTCGGAGAGGCAATTTTTTGTAAGGCACTGTATTGATAAAAGTTGTATCTATTCATATACATGGAATGGGACTTTATTAATATTTCGCAGGCTACTTTATAATTCCGTTATATCTACCTCGACATTTATAAGCACACTTCCAACATAATGTCGTTGTATTATTGCCACTCGATGATCCATATCGGCCGTGTGTCTTCCGACTCGCCCGACCAGCTCGGCTACTCTTTCTCTCTCTCTTTCTACTCGTTATAGCTAGCGCGCATAAAAGCGAAATTCTAAAAAAAGGAGGAAAACAAGAAAAGCGAATGCGCCAACAACAAGACGGCAGTACGACCGGTCGTTCTGGCTTGGCATCCTGGCGCGCTTGCTCCCGTCATCTCCCGAGAAGCGGCGAAACTTTGGCAATTGAATATAATTAAGTAAGCGGCTCGCGCGAGAAAAAGAGCCGCGCGGATTCGTTGGGGGCTGGCCCGCTGCCACAAGATTTCTTAGCGCCCGCGAGCGCCAATATGCCCGCGAATGGCGACGAGCGCGCATCTGCATAACGCCGTGGAAGAAGAAGAAGTAGAAGAAGAGGTAGAAGTAATACCCGCGGCCAATAAAAGACACACGTCGTTACACGCGAGAGACTCTCGCGAGATTTTGCCGAGAGCATAGTTATATTGTCTGCTCTTTTTTAATGCTCGCATCTCGTTTCGGAGTATTGCCGGCCGACTGTTTTGAAGTTTCGTTCGCCAATGGCATGCGACGATTCGTGTATATGTATATATACGTGCAGGCGGAAGATGCAGTTCTCTCTGTTCCTCGTCTCGTGGCCGTCGTTCAATTTTTGCCAGCACCGCGAGAGAGGGAGAGAAAGAGGAGTGTGTAACAGCTCGCCGAGAAAGTTTGAAATGTTTTCCCATTATCGCCAAGAATTATTGACGTCGTTCTTTTGTAGCGACGCCCGTTGCTCGTTGCAGCAGCCTCGAAGGAAAAGTTTAATGTATACCGTGTGCATGACGGTTATATGTTGGAGATGCAAGCGCTACGCCGTAGTATATACGCGAGAAAATATAATGCTAAAGGGGTTTTACATTATTGATGGGATTTCATTCGATAATCCATGCACTTCTGTATAGATTCTTCATAGTCTGGTAGAATACTAATTTATTTTAAATTTATCGTATTTGTTGAAAAATTTATGCACTTTACTTACATTTTAGATCCATAATTTCCTAATCCTACACCTTGTGAAATATAATTAACTAAAACGTTAAATGTGTGGTTTTCCCTTAAAAAAACTTAAAATTAATAAAAACAAAACCCAGATGAGAAAAAACGAGTTAAATACCTGCAGTACAAGTCATTACGTAATCCAAAACAAACCCTTATATGATCGCATATCTGGCACAAAGAAAGTCGCAACCAAAGATCAGCATCTTCACCCTCCGGTATGTTTCCGTTATCCGTCACTTAACGTTTTTGTCGACTTTCCTTTCTCTCCCCTTGGCAATTCCTTCTATAAAAATCCCTCAAGAAAGAAAAAGAGAGTCTGTCTTCGTGTGGCTGGCTCGCGCCAAAAGTCCGTTGGCTCGTTTGCGCGCGCGCTCCACCCCTATAATACCTATATCTCCCCTCGCGCACGCGCCCCGTATACCGTCTTCGACTGCGCGCGCGCGTGCCAAGACGTTGGGGGGAGATTTCTTAAAGACGTTGGGGGGGAAGGAAGACTTCTTGCCGAGCATTATCGCGCGCCGTGGGGCGACACAATAGAAGCCGAAACGTCGGTTACGCCTTGATACCGCGGCAGCTGGCACGCGACTCTCTGCTTCTTCGAGGTAAAAAGTGTATGGGGGGGAAACGAGGTTTCTTAAAGGCACTCGCCCGTTCCTTATAGTCACCGTCTTCTTCCCCTTGCTGGTGTTTTTACCTTAGCTCGTATACATGTAGTCCCCCTGCGTTCATCTTGGGTCTGCAGTGTGCACGCGCGCTCTATCTCTGTGTACTCTGCGTGTATGTATACGGAAGGAGAAGAAGAGGGGGGAAGTAAAAGTCTCGAGGAGCCAGCAAAGAAATAGGGGAACCGGTGTGTGTGTGTGTCTGCTGTGTATACCTGGGCATTTAAATCGTATGGGTCACCGCTCGCGCCATCCGGCCAAAACCACCTGAGGGGCCCCCGGTGCAGTCGTCGGCTGTCCTCCTTTCTCCCTCTCTTTTTCTCTCGTCGATCTTGTGTGAAACCAAGGGTGTCGAAGAGCAAGCCGAGGGGACTTTTAAATTCCCGCGTATATAGCCTGGCAAAGACGTTACGCTGCGCTCCGAGTGTACGTTGCGCCGTATAGGTGTATGTGTATACGTATACGCATGGGAACTGCATATAACTGACATGAGACTTGGAGTATATCGAACTCACTCTCTATTGTATATTATCTTTTCGGTATATAATTTATTGAATAAAAAGATTCTCATTGTCGGCTATTGCTGAGCAGATAAACTTCATCTTAAATTAAAAGTTCTTTTAATAGTATTTTCTTGTTAAATAATTTTCTACAGGTCGTTCAAAATAATATAAACTGAATAAACGGAATGCACGTCGTCGCATGTAGAAATAAATAATGAATTCAAGTTATCTAAAAGCTGTCAGTGTTCTTTATGATGTGTTTGATAATTAATATCCGCTGAATAAATCTTCATTATTACAGACGTTTACAGTTGCAGTTAATAATTGTAATTACATCATTTTTATTATGTCCACACAGACAATAGCAATTATTAAAATATAAAAAAATCGTAAATAATATCAATAACATCTTTATAAAAACAAGACAAACATTATTTTAGAAGGGAGATCGAAATGTTCCTAAACAAGAGCATCAGGTATATAATAATCGTTCGACCGCAGCTTCAATAATTTTCAGTCGACGCAAAGTGTCATTACGCGAGTGAAAATTCGTCGGCCGGAATATCGGGGGCAAAGACCGTTGTTCCTGTACTCGTGATGGCATTTCCTTCCCGAAGGGCCCCGCACGTTTTTTGCAGCTTTCAATATCAGACGTTAGTGTTTCCCACAGAGAGAACGAGAGAGAGAGAAGGGAGAGCGCGGCAAGCGAGCAAGCAAGCAAACGAGAAGTCATGGGAACCCGTAGACGCTCGGGACACCCCTATATAAGTAAGAAAACGCTTCCTGAAAAATCTCTCAGAGGAGATGCCGAGGAGAGCGCTCGATCTCAGCTTGGGAAACGAGCAGCTTGATCGGCCTATAGAGACGGTTACACGCTGGGGTCATCTTTTAAATCTTCTCTGTCTCTGTCGGCGCCGCCGTTCCCCTATAACTTGCACGACTTGCGTTCTCGCGTGCAAACACAATGCCACGCAGAGGCGCCGGGTTTTCCCGAAAAATCCGTTAATATTTAAAGTTGAGAGAAAAGGAGGGAAGATGCGGATACGACTATTTCCTAGTTTATGGCTTTATACCTGAGTTAATTTAGCTGGAGATTCTCGTGAGACTTTTCGATGTGCGAGTCGTTCACATCATTATAAAAAAAAAGTAGGAAACGGTTGCGCGGTTGAATTTAAAGATGACAGGTTTTACTATTCTTTATTGTACTGTTTTTGGTCTTTAGTGCATAAATGTTACAATGTTTTTATTGCAAATAGAATTTCAAAAGTAAAAGTAACGTTGAGTAGCAATGTATGTATAAAGTCCAATTATTAATCCCTGATGCGAGGGTAGAACATATGTACAAAACACGAAAAACAGTTCACCTATACACAACCGCACGCGTTGGCTAATGAACTTCCGCGAAAGAGTCTGTACTCGACTCTTTAAAGAGTCATACCGAAATAAACAGGTTAATATGTGGGTGACCCGTTAAAACATTCGTTCTCTCGCACTCGCTTGCATGTAAATATAAAGTTCAACAGTCGCACTCACATACAGACTCTCTCTTGCTCTCTCTCTCTCGCGGGCGCCAAATGAAAACGAAAATGAGCGCGTCGACCGATAAAAGCGAGAGTGTCGTTCTCGCGAACGCGCACAAAATGCGATAACAATAATGCGATCGGCAAATTGCTCCACTGCCGCGCGCGGCCCATTGTTTATATAAAACTCGCCAACTCATTGGCGATGAAAGCGATCAAAAGGTCGCGGGTCGACGCTCTCCGGGCGCGCCGGCACTCGGATTAATGGATGCGCATGTGCAATATATCTCTCGCTCTCTCTCTCATGCACACACACACTTTCACGTTCAGCCGCCAACTGAAGCGGGGCGTGCGAAAAAGCGAAACGAAATTTAACGAGCTGTGAATTATGAAAATCATCATTTTCGCGTTTTGCCCGTAAATATGCAGCCGCGAACCGAACGAGCGCGCGAATGCGTATCGCCCAAATGATCGAGAGGTCGTGTGTTTAAATAATGCCAGTCCTCTGACCCCACCCCCTCACCTCCTTTTGCATACATTTTGGGTGCGTGCCAATTCGCGAATCGACGATTCCTCGATACACGCGCGCACGGAAAATAATAATAAAACCGCGGGGCGGGGCAGGCGCGAGTCGACGGCGCATTAACGCAATTAACCTTCAATTAATAACACATCAATTGACACCGGTCAACTTGTTGCACATCGTAGCAGTGCCGTTACCAGCCCACTACTACCGCACCGCTGCTACTGCTGCTGCAGCCTCGATAATATGCCGAGCGCGCGTGCACCGCGTGCGCGCCCTGCTGTTTGTGTGCATAATTCGACGTGTGTTTGCTGCCTGCACCCTCTCCCTCGTCTGTACTCGCGCCTGTGCATTGTGCGCGCGCACCTATATATATACAGACACAGACGCACAGACGCGTATATATAGAGGTAGGCGACAAGCTTATGCGAATGCGCGTAAATTATTGGGCTTGTATGGGTATATGTACGTGTGTTCGTTCATAACGCGCTCTGTCGCGCATTTCCGATCTTTCATATAATACGCCCGTACACGCTGGTCGATTGGTTTCTTTTTCCTCTCTATCTGCCTTTCTTCGAATCGCAAAGAAGGTATGTACATATATGGTACATATGGTCGAGAACAAATCAGGCTTCTTAACAGATTAATGTACTTGTTAGTAGAAGTAATAACATAATTTTTTCTATATTACATATAATATTCAGGATTCCGATAAAACAAAACCTTCATTTCCGTTTCTCGCCCTACTCTTCTTTAACATTTCTAACCCCAACGAGTCAAACTTATGTTTTAACTCGGCTAGCGATCGATAAAAGTCCACAATGTAGCCAAGAGGGTCCCAACAGCCATTCTCTATAGGCATATTATAGGACCCCATCGAAAACAGCGAAAAAAAAAATAAAGTCCGTCTCGAAAAATTCACTTGCGGGAGGAAGTGCTACATTACGCGTAAACGAGCTCCATTAACTATTATGCATACACATTCGTATACATATGGACATGGACCGGTGATTACTATTGGGTTCCCATGCGCACGGGGGCCCCCCTGCGAACCACGGCCACATGACACACCCGCGCACGCACGCTCGCACGCATGCATGGGGGGTTGAAAATTCCAATGCATATGCCGTATTCCTTCGTATACATACATATAAAGCGTCATGTGCACGCACGCCATGTGATGGGCGCGAATGTAGCTCCGTGGGTCAACCGTCGTTGCCGTTATCGCGATCCTGTAGGACTTACGTGCGCATAATTTTTCATGAGTTTATGCCGGACTTTTCTTAGGTCTCATATCGGCGGCTTCTGAATGAGTTCATTGAATTGATTGTGGAAAAGATAGATAGGTGGACAAAGAAAGAGGGAATGGGGATAGAGGTGGATAGCAACTCTTGGGGTTAGGGGGCGTGAGAAAAAGTGAACACATCAACCAGTTTGTTTAATTAATTAAGTTTTTTTTCTTTTTCATACGGAATTTAAATAATAGTGGGGTTATTATTAACTTGTTAGGACGATCCACCTATAGATTACTTCACGTGCAAACCGAATTGATTAAGTGATCGATATCAGCATGAGATAGTTATTATTGAAAAAAGTATTCTTATCCTTTTAGTGCAGATTTTGGTTACAGTACTTTCACTGAAGAATTCAGTTGAATTGATTCAGTTGAATCAATAATTCTCAGTTCTAATATAATTTTCAAAGAGATTATCTAATTTAAGTTCCAGTCAAAGTACCAGAGAATGCTTTGTATAATAATAAAGATTTTGGATTCTAATTAAATTAAAAATGTTAAATATTCATTATTTTTAAAATTTCCCAAAAATCTCTTACTTTTGAATCTATGAATGCAAAATATTGTTATTTCACCAAGACTAGTACTTGAATTTAATGTTGAATTTTATCACGAATTATTCCCTTCGTCTATATCTATCAATGGCCTGATCAGGAAATGACGAAAGAGAGGAAGAAAAGAAGAGACTGAAACAGCGAAAAAGACTTCTAGCCAAAAACTATTCGCTTACCTACATATAGCTATGTACATATACATGCCTTTCGAAGCAAGAGTCTCGCGTACTCGAACGAGCTCTCATTGTCTGGCTGTACGACGTGAGCGAAAAAAAGAGAGGAACTCGGATATAAAGGATACGTAAAAAAAGAGGGAAAACAATGAGCGTCGTACCGAAGCGCGGCGGCGATGGCGTCGCGACGCGTGGAATTCCATCGATTCGCCGAGGCGGCGCGCCCAGGTCATCCCGGCGCGTATCCGTGCGATCGTCATCAGCTTCCTCGCGGCACTTTGCTCTATCTCCGCTTCCTACGCGAGCGTCCGGTTCGTGCTGTTACAATATATACGCGCGCACATATGCCTACGCCTACAATACCTCTATACGGGAGAAAGTATACGCGCCTGCTTTTTAGGTGTTCATCGCATCGTGAAGGCTCGCGCGCGCGTAATTAGCTTCCCGTGTGTACTTCCGACTAGAGGCCCCCCTCGAGTTCCTGAAGCCATTTCCGATGCCAAACACAGCCCCTTTCCATTCTCTCCTTTCTTCCTTCCTTTCGCCCGCAGTCCCACGCATGAAAGCGCGCGAAGGTGCGTGCGCAAGGTAAAAACGCGTAAGGGGGGCCCCCCCTCGAAGCTCACGCTTCTTTCGCCTCCAAAGTGTTTTCGACCTTATCGCGGAACGTCTGTTGAAAGAGGCCATATGGCAAGCGATAGGCGCTTTGGAGAACGGGTAGACGTGTGCAACGGCTCGATAAAAAGTGACTCTATACCGAGAGCTTTAGATAACTTATCGGGACTTGTGTGCGCGCCTGTGCGAATGAGGCGTTGATCCAAGCGTCGTCCTGCGCGCGTCTTTTGTCCGCCCCCGGCCGAGTCAAGTTTGTAATAACGTCAGCGAGAATGGATTGTAAACTTCGATATATGAGGATGCTAAAGCCTGGCTTTGTCGTTGCGTTCCAAGATAAAAGAAAATTAATTTCGAATATATGGTTGCTGAAGAAATTGAGTATTGAGGTTAATTTCATTTTATTTGGAATTTGATTAATGATTACTTATATGTTTTAAGATCTAATTAGTATAACAAAAAAAACTCGATAACAGATCAATTAATCACAAGGAAAGCTCATTTCTCACATCCCATCACATTTAAAAACCATCGCTCACCTTTCAAAATTCAATTTCGCTCGCGACGCGCGCTCGGAGAATTTTCCGGTTCTTCTTCGTTTCCTCCTCTCCAGCATCGATCGTCGTCTCGTAAAGTCGAAAAACCGAAATAATAGATGTAGCATCTGCGCGCGATCTTTGTGTGGCACGTGGGCGAAGCGGGTCTATATGCACTCACACACGCGTATCCGAACGGGCGCGTATGCGAAGCTTCGCCGAGCCATTGAGGGCAGGTGCTTTAAGCCGCTCAGCTGTTGCTTCGAGGGCTTCGTATACGTATACGCACCAACACATAGACTCGCGCGCGATACCGACAGTTAGCGCGTACTCGTTGTGTTTACTATTATGAAAATAAAAAGACAAACGAGCGCGTTTCTGTTTGATTGGGGGGTTGTGACCGCGCATACGCGTATATGTATACATGCGCGCTAAGGGGGGACCGCGAGAGGCTAAACGCGAGGAGAGCGGTCTCCTCGATAAGCGATTATCGATCGACCTTTATCGCCTACCATGAGAAAACAGACTTTTATCGTCGCTAGCCGATTCGCGGTGCTGTGAATACTGGGTGTATCTGGTGAGGAGTGTGAGCGAAGGCTTGGAAATTACGCGCGAACTCCCCTTTTCGTAAGTGAGTAATTTCCTATGTTAAAGTCACGGTAAATAGTGCTATATTGTACAAGCTAGCTTGACGCTGATAATAATATAGAGATTACGCATCCATATCTTTTCAAGTAATAATATTTTTAGCCTTACCAACATTATAATCAATGTCACGCGTTTATTTCTTAACGATTCTATTCCCCTTCTGATGAAGTCTCTTGTATATAAATCTGCATAAATGCTCTAGCGGCACGCGGCAAAGGCGGAATGCGTGAAAAAGGAGGCATCAAGCGCGCTCGCTTGTACACATATACGCATATTCTCATGTGAAATCCGCGCAAGCCAAGATATTTCCTCTTCCTTTTGTTCGGCCCTCTCGTGCGTGCCTCGGCCACCGTGCAACTACACACACGTGTGCAATGTTTGCGAAGCGACAAGAGAGAAGACTGCCTCTCCCTAAGCTGCTCGCTATGTAGTCGCGTATGTCACAGAACGAGAATGAGAACGTCACGAACGTCGCTCGGCTACTTGGCGATTCTCGTAATAGGAACGCATGGGAATATAAAGTACGCGCAAGAGACACGACAGGCGACGCACGCAAACATCGCGACCGCGAGGCGCTTCTGTGTCGAGAGAAAGAGAGGGAGAGAAAGAGAGTCATAGAGAACTTTGCTGTAAGTTAACACGCGCGGTAGCTTATTACGAGGCATGTCCTCTCGTATAATGCTTTCATTAAAAAGTGATTCGCTTGGTCAGGCACATCGCTCTCTTTCTTATTATTTGAGTCTTATATACAATGCCCTTAAAAATTACTAGTCGTAGAAATAAAATTAATCGGGTAAAGTGAAAAAATATATCTTCACGTATAGCTTCAACTCTTTGACAATAAACGATTCGTGGAATAATCAATACGTCTCTCAGAAATTTAGAAGAGGCTATCTATATGTATATATTTCAGTTGATTTTTCTCTGTCTACCATAATTGCCCGTGCATAACGAACTTTCTCAACGTAGCTTAAGGAAAAGTCGAAAACTCGACGACTAGTAAAGTAGGAAGTGGCGGTGGATAAGATATTTAGCGACAGCAATTTTCTTATAAACGTTCTTCGGGTTTCACGTCGTCTTTCAAGCTCCTCTGTCCGAGACTACTCGACTGTTCGAGTGGCAGCCAGTGGCCGCACTTGATTGTATAAAGACGGAGGGAAAGAGTTATTCGACATAGCCCATTGTGAGGAACGCTGCTCCCTTTTTTTTCAACGATTTTAAAGGAGGGTCTGAGTTCTTGCTTACATTTTTCGTCGAGTTGCGTGGCTCCTTAGATCGGCTAAGTACTCGTAATTGGCGTTCGATATATCTGCTTATAAACCCCTTTTCTCCGGCTAACTCACCGGCGCACAGACCGCAAAAGTTGCGCGCTTGCCGAGGAGGGGTTCGCTTGTTACACGAATAGCTTTATTTTCCCTCTCTCCGATTTTCCCATCGCGGTATCGAGCATGACATTTTAATTAATCTCTAAACTAGCTTTCTCATTATGGTAATCGGGTTTCCTGTAATTAATTGTTAATGAAATTACATTCAGTAATGTATTGTGGCAAATCCACTGGATGATTTTTACAATTTTTGAAATATACTTATCTTCTATTCCCAAACACTAATTTAAGATAAATTTTTTATTTCATTACTTAATAATGTAAGTTATTAAGATGCACAATATTAAAGGCTATTTTTTAGTAGTAGAAAAGTTATTAAATAACAGCATTCATGCTTAGTGTACGTTGCTGCTGTTGAATATAAAAATAATCGATATTACAATGCGACATATAAAATAAACAACATAGGCGATATTAAAAATTCAATACTATGGAGCAATGAAATCGATTAGCTGATAAAATAAGATTTTTCGATTACTTCCTAGGAGAATCCACGAGCTTTAGATCATAAACATGAGATTGTAAAATTTTTGGATGCTAAGAAAAATTCCAGAATTTGGACAGAATCTATGATCTACAGATCGTGTCCTCTCGTAGTTAGTGTCAATGCTTTCTTTCGTCATGTCACACCACGTACACCACCATGTAAACATATAAATGTATAAGCGAGAAAGCGTTATAATTTCCAATATATTTGAAAATAAATTTGTTGACCATTTCCGTTTTTTGATTACAGACGAATAGCAGCACCTACGCGGCTTTCGGAATCGAGCCGAGGGAGCGAGGGGCAGATAGCCCTTTGGCGAACTCGAAGGATGCAGCTCCCAGGCGGGAGCACGAGGATTCCGCCGTCGCGAGCACCGGGCATTTACCTTGGAATCATCAATGGCAACGACATCATAGACAAGTGCAGCGAGAGCCTTCCTACTAGCAATAGACTCAGCAAGAACGCATACAGACGAGCGCGCGGTGCAAGCGTAGCGCCAAGCCGCCGCCCCAGCGACGAAGACGACTGTGGCAAGCCACAGCAGCCGACAATTCTGCGGGGGAATCGCCAAGGTCTCGATTATCGCCGCGAGCGAGACGGACCGAAGTTGAGATCGTTGGCCCCGATTCCACGGCGGAAGGATTGGCCCACTGAATAGTAATAGAAAAGGGACGAGACGTCGACGGGAGACACCAAGAAGCGCGAATAGTAGAGGCTGAGGAGACACGCTGACTGCGAGAGGAAGGCGGAAAGACGATTTTTGCCGACGCTCTCCTCGTCGCGCGCCCGCGGATAAAACGGAGAAGGAGCCAGTACCGGAGGCGCAAGAGAAGGAGAAGAAGGTGCCCCGAGGGAAGGGAGCCGGAGCGCAGTGGGGGAGCGCGCGCGGCAGCGAAGGTACGAGGCCTCGTCGTGGAGTAAGCAGCTGTGCGGCCGCCGCGCGGCGAGCGTGTGTCTGCCAGCCGGCGTGGCCGGGGAAGGGATACGCGCGCTCGCGAGCGAAGGAGAGAGAAGGAGAAGGAGCGTGGGGCGCGCGCGCGCCTACTGAGAGAACGGCGGCGGCAGCGCGCCTCGCAAGCCACGAGGGGGCTATTCAGAGTGAGACGACACCGAGGGGAGGGGTGAAAAAGAAGCCCTGGCGGGGAGGGGAAGCGGAGGCCTTCGGGGGGCCGACCAACCAGACGGCCGATGATGTCATCGGAGGAGGAGACCGACTGTTTCGCCCTCTACGGAGCAACCACGGATAATAAGCAACAGCAACTCCTGAAGAAGCAGAAGCGCACCAGACAGCGCGTGGACGCCGGCGAGCCGCGCAACAGTTACTCGAGCATACCGAACTTTAGCTCCCGGCCGTCCTTTCTCGGCAGCAGTCTTTACGGCTCGATATTCAACTCGACCGGCTCAGTGCATCACTCGCAGTCGCCGAGTCCGCAGCAGCAGCAGCAGCAGCAGCAGCCGCCACCGCAGCTGCAGCAACAGCACTCGCCGCAACAGAAGCAGCAGTCGCGGCAGCAGTCGCCCTCGCCAGCGCAGCTATCGCAGCAGCCACAGCAGCTCCAGAACTCTGGAGCGGCCGGCAGTCAAGGTCACTTGGGCGCCACGACGACGGGTTCCACGACAGCCCAGCAGCATTCCGCCCACGCGGCTTTCGGCTTTTTTGGGGCGCCGGGCTTCGGCCCTCCCAACAAAATGCTGAACGAGCTCTTCGGACGACAGGTCAAGCAGGCGACAGACGCCGGCGCCTCGCCGCCCGAGGGCAGCCACGGCATGACCGGCGCCGGCATGGACACCGCGACGGCGAACCCCCTGCAGCCCGGCTCGGTGGTCAACTGCGACGACCCCGCCACTGCGCCCGAGCTCACGCAGCACATGCTGCGCGAGATACTGCAGGGCCGCAAGCTCGGCGCCCTCTCCGTGCAGGACCAGCCGACGAACAACAACAGCATCCTCAACAACAACATTCACAACAACAATAGCATCCACAACAACAACAACAATACGACGACAGATCTGCTCAAGTCGCAGCAGCAGCACCAGCGCGACAGTCCCCAGCACCATCATCAACAAAACAACAGTGACAGTGTGCGAAGTGGAACAGTGCAAAGTGGGGGAGAGGACAGTGGTGACGGTAACAATGGCAATAATGCGAGTGATAGGGAGATCGTGATGCCGGCCGATGCGGAGGACAGTGCCGAGGACGCGGCATCGGCGGCTCGCGCCATGGAGGAGGCCTTCGCGGAGGCGGGCATGGAGCCCGGGACAAATCTCGACGGCTCCGATTGCGATCAGAGCCTGCCCTCGAGCCCCACGGGGCCGCGCTCCGGCTCCGTCTCCGTCAAGGAGGAGATCCAGGATTCGCTCAAGCGCTCGCCCAGCCACTCGCCCTGCCCCGTTGTCCCCAAGACGGAGAACAACTCGCCCACGACGGAGATCAAGCGCGCCCGCGTCGAGAACATCGTCAACACGATGCGCAGCAGTCCAGCCCTGCAGCCCGCTACCGTCAACGGCTGCAAAAAGCGCAAGCTCTACCACCCGCAGCAACAGACCGTGCACCACGTTCTCCAGCACAACGTCGTCAATGACGTGGCCATGCTGGACGACGAGGAGGAGAGCGACGACGAGGAGGATTACGCGATCGTCCGGCAAAAGCGGGAGGAGAAGGACAACCTCAAGAGCCAGTTGAACAAATTGTACGAACAAGTGGCCGTCATGCAGCAGAAGTATGCGGAGCTGTCGAGTCGCATGGGCCCCGAGGCCAGCGAGAACAGCGATGCACCCGCCAGTCCTCAGCATCAACCTCAGCTGCCGCCCCGGCCTCATCGGCCCCATCCGCCTCCGTACAACGGCGCCCTCACATCCATGCCCCACGATCATGCAGCGGCCGCGGCCATGTACCAAAAGTTCTATCTGGAGCAAGAAAGGTACGCTTCTTCGGTCGAGCGAATGAAGCAACACCAAGAAGCTGTATCCCGGCAGCAGCAACAGCAGCAGCAGCAGCAACAACAGCAACAGCAACAACAGCAGCAGCAACAGCAGCAGCAGCAGCAACAACAGCAGCAGCAGCAACATCTTCAACAACAAAGCTCGCCACAGCCCACCCCTCAGCCGCGTGAGCCACCACAGCCTCAGCAGCCGCCTCCCCGACAGGAGAGTGTCGGTCCACCCACGCCGCAGACGCCGCGAATGCACAAAGCGGTCACGCCTCTACAGCAGCACAAGGACTTCCAAGAGAGCCTGACTGCTCTGCGTGGTGCAGTCGAGTCCGCCTCCAGCTCGTTGCCCAACATCACAGGCACCGACCTCGAGGGCCTCGTCGACAGTCTCAAAACCGAGATATCGTCCTACCTGAACAACCTCATCGACAGCGTCATCTCGAGGTTCGTACAGCAGAAGAAGTGCCTCGGCAAACAGTCAGATGCCTCGCAGGTCGCTGCCGAACAGCTCAATATTCTGAACAAGGATCTGATGCTCGTTAGTCAGTACCTCGAGCGCAAATCGCCGAGGACGAAAGTCGTGGATCGGGGAGCCGCGCAGACAGCGGGTGGCCCAAATGGCTCGCGGGGGCCCCTAAACGGCGGGCCCCCGCCCTCGCAAAGCACCGGCTTCTCACCAATTGGACCCCTTGGCGGCGTGCCCCACGGAGCTGGTCAACATTCCGGACTGACGGAAAACAACCTCAACCAAATTAACCAACTACCGCCCCACGTCAGGCCAGGTGGCAGCATGTTCCAGACGCCCAAGCCCCCGACGATATACGCAATGTCCTCAATGCAGCAGCAACAGCAACAGCAGCAACACCAGCAGCAACGCGAACACCAACAGCGGGAGCAACGCGAACGTGAGCAGTACTGCGCCATGAGGGTCGCCTCCGAGGACAGGGAGAGTCGGGACGCGGAGCAGAACGAGGCTCTGTCGCTCGTCATGACACCAAAAAAGAAACGTCATAAGGTGAATATCTTTTATATTTTTCTTCGTTATTTATTCGCTATTTTTCAAAATGCAAAAAAAAAATTAAATTTTGTCTAAATTCATTAGATACCAACTTCTGTCCATTAATATCGCTATACATATTTAATAATAGATTTTTTCGAGTTTGACATTTAAAAATATATAATTGCATGCCTTAGTTCATAAGCCACCAACCAAAACTCTGAAGCAGAGAATCTTTCAATAAGTAACGTGTAGTTGTATCCACAGGTGACGGACACGCGGATCACACCGCGCACGGTTTCGAGGATCCTGGCTCAAGACGGCAGCAGCTCGCAGGGCGGCGCCGAGAGCCCGCCCCCGCCACCGCCACCCCCGCGCGGTGCCTACCACGCTGGACCACCGATGCTCCCGGTATCGCTGCCGACGAGCGTTGCGATCCCGAACCCGAGTCTGCACGAGAGCCAGGTCTTCTCGCCGTACTCGCCCTTCTTCAACCCCCACGCCGGCCACGCGGGCCAGGTTCCTCCGACGGGCTCCCACCACCTGCCCGCCAGTCCGCCCGGTGGTGGTGGCGTCGAGCTCCGGGACTCGCCGCCTCTGCCCCATCCACCTGCGATGCTTCATCCGGCCCTTCTCGCCGCAGCGCAGCATGGCAACGCCGACTACGGACACCTGAGGATGGACAGCAACGATCGGGGTAGCGACTGCAACTCCGGCGAGATGAGTTACGACGGAATTCAGCCTACAATATCCTTTGCTAATACAAGCTGTCGCGCGCGAAAAGCTCGATGCGTTTGAAGTGTCGAACTTTAATTACACTAAATCCTATAGCAGAAGTGGGGATTATATAATATAGAATAGCAGCATGGTTTTACGTATAATATATTGTCTTAC
>UXGD01000273.1:0-71050 GCA_900474315.1 Torymus auratus | reverse complement strand
TCCATTCTTTCTACCAGTATATGTGTAACATTTCATCAAGAAACTGTGATTTGAAGCAAAGGGTATTTAGTAATATCAAAAGGTTTTGAATTTAATATTATAATCAATTATTTTATTCATTTTTTATACATAATTTAAAAATTGATATACTTTTTAATCTTAATAAATGTTATTAGAATTGTGTTATAAATTTGTGTAATAATTTTAAATATTAGCATTAAAAATTAATTAAAGGAATCAGTGAATTAAGTTTGAGGAAGTCACGTGCCAATGAATTGGCAGCGGTTTTTTTTCCTCTTTACGAGCCAAGCTCAAACGTAAGTACGATGCCATTGTTTCCGAACTCGCTTTCACCTCTAGCAAGAACTGCTAGCAACTGTCGGTCGTATACATATACGCACGTTGCGCGTAATATCGAAAGCTCGCCGCGCATGTGACGTCCTAAATTAAAGCGGGTTTCGGAAGCTCAGCAGGCAGCCGCGTAATACGCGCGCGCTCGCGCGAGTATTAACGGGAGCGCGGCGGTAACCTGCTAATGGCAAGAAGCAATTAGAGCGCAACACGCTCCTAATTTTGGAGGCCGCGCGCTGGTGCGCGGCGTGCAGTAAATTGAAAAAATTTTGCCCGATTATCGCGCCATTCGACGTGCGCGGCCGACAGCCGTTGCTGCGCGCGCGTCGAACGCGGAAATTAAAAGCTGTCCGTGCGTGACTGAAGCAGCAATTTCGCGTGCCCTATAAAAAAAAATAAATAAACTTGGCCTCCACGAACAAACTGTTCGAAAATTTGACCAAAGTACTCACTTCGTGTATACCCGACGCCTATGAGCTCTAGTCAAGATAAGCCCATTACTCGAAGATTCTGAAATTTTTGAAAAGAAGTGAACAATGAAAAACAGTTGAAGTCTTGGAATAGTGTCTTTGGACTGTTGAATCAAATATGCAACGATTACTTGTATGTCATTAGAATGATGAATTCATAAGTATTTCAAAAACTTCATATGATATTGAACTGATATAAAATTAATTTTAGTAAAACCAATTGAACTTTTTTTTTTTACTTTATAATATTTTACTTGCAAGAATAGACGTAGGGAGGAACTTTCGTTGAGAATTTTTTGACACATGATAGAATTTTATAAAAGAGGCATGTATACTCTTGATTTTCATTTCACTCATCCATCATCCATCGTTATTTTTTCACACTATAAACTACTTAAAATAACATGAAACAGTACGAGTACTTCAATTTGGCATCAATAACTAACGCGGGTGAAGCAGTTCTATTCACTTGAAATAACTCAATCTGTATCGAATGAACCAAATATTTTGACTTGACCTGAATAGTTCGACGTAAATTGAGTATCTCAACCAATTTCGAGTAGTCCCCTCTCGTACCAGTAGTTTTTTTTTACAGTTCAGAGTACACAATATCCAATGACATTTCGCGGAAGAAACTCGATCCTGTTAAAAAAATAAAACAATATGTGTTTTTCAGTTTCAAGAATCGTCGAATTAATAAATTTAAAATTTTTGCAACAGTAAAGACTCGACCGCCTCCGTGCGAGCACCAACGCGAATATCATCTGCCGTGCAACTTGAGCGGCTGGAAAGTGCACGCTCATATATAACACGTATCAGCGCGACAAGGACTTCGCGCGTTGTGCACGGCATGCGTCTAGTGCTGGAAACGCAGAGAAGCCTCGTGTAACAGACAGCACAGCTGATAGACGCACGCAGAGAAATACATAATATAAGTAGCCTTCATGGATTTTGTGCGAGTCATAGTCTTCACTTCAACTGAGTTTGGTGTTTTTGTACGCGATCGAGTTCTGATTTCAGGTCACAGGTCAGAACACGAATGTAGCCCGTTACATAATAAATAATCAGAATATTTTTATTGAAAATAACATATCAAGCATAAAGTAATATTTTTATTTTTTATATAAAATATCATAAAAACTATAAATAAACACTTTATAATAACATAAATTTTAATGAAAATAATTGTTCGAAATCACTTATAAATAAATCATCATGTTACATAAAAAATTAGGAAATTCATGCATTAAAACAAAAACAACACATCATGTATAATATCGCCGTCTAGTCATATCATTTATTTTTCAGTTCAGTTTATTAAAATATCATTACATCTTAAATTGCATGTACAAGTTGTTTTTTTTTCTCTCTCCATACACACGTTCTTCTCGAATTCCTTGTATACTATAGTAAATGACGTGATACACTGTTCGCCGCTTCAAAGTGAAGGTCCCTTTTATAATTCATAACACTTTGGCACGTCCATTACGATGAGCTTTCTCTCTCTCACACACACATGGACACACACACATACACACATGCGCTCGCGTACAGACTCTCGCTTGCTCTATCTGATCTCTTTAGCGCGTATCTTCGAAGATCTGCAAATATTTTACAAATCCTCTTATACATGCGCGCACAAGAGAAAAGAAAAGACTGGGATAAATATAACAATGAAGCACCGAGATCCGCTTTCACATAAAGTATCGCAAGCAAAACAAATAACAAAAACACGGCTCATATAATATATCGTCTCTTTCGGTCTGTCTCTCTGTATATACTATAAATAACAAGTGAACAAAGAATATTGGTTGGGATAAACATATGTATATAACGTGGCGATTCAATTACAATCTTATAAAAACTGCGAATATTTATCATGTATATGTACGAAATCATGTAAAAACTAAATGCACGAAGCAAGAAAACAAAATATTATATTGGGCGCCTCGGCAAAACTGCTGATGCGTCGACGCGGGACAGGGCGCGAACGAATTTGTGCGTGACGAAATTCTGTCTCACTCAGGCACACAAACACACACACATTACTCTCTCTTTTATCGTTAATCTCTTCTAATTTCACTCGAAAAAGAACGTCTAGTTTGTTCGCGCGTGCGACGTGACGAGCCTGTATGTGTTTCCAGTGATGGGGAGGCTGACGTAATGGCAGCAGCCTGATTACTATCAACTAACCCGACTCGTCACGGTTATTATGTAGAATGGCTGCTTGCGATCTACGACATTTTCCTCTCATAACGAGATCGCGTGGGTGGGTGTGGGTATCGAATACACGTACAGCGCCCTACATACATACACGTACATATGTATTATATAGGATTCTTGACCTCACATATGTAAACCACGCACTTGTGCCGGTTCTTAATTAACGTAACTCCGCGTAACTCGCCGCGCACTTTCAACAAGTTTATGTATATATATATAACCGTTAGGAATTTTACATCGTGGCGCATGCATACATCCACATTAACTCTATGCGATAATACGTATACACACGCGCACATAAGTACACAGATATAGACGTTCCGATCGAGTATATATACAAAGAGGAAAATATACAATTTTTGCCTTTATACATAATTATCACATCGAATCCTCCGAATGATGAAAAGGACCTGGAATAATCGCCTCCGCGTATATTCGTCTTAATAATTGCGAAAGTCAAGAGCTGCACGCGGCGTATTTAAATGCGGTTCGCAGCAAATTGTCCCGCGACATTAATCTCCTCTTAGCAATTGCGAAAAAAGCGGAGGCAGGGAAACACGAAAACAAAACCAGTATAATGACGATTCGCGAATTTTATTTTTTATTTATTTTGCCTCAATGTATTCACGTCGACTTGTGCAGACGTGGTCGACTCGTGTACATTCGTTATTTTTTTTACACTCTTTCTCGCACTTTCTCGTGCTTTTTACCCTGTACGTAACCGGTAATAATTGGATGCTCAACAACGACGCGACGACGACGGCGCAACGCGCGTCTGCAGCTCTCAAGGCGAATCTCTTCCCTCCTCGCACGACTCGCGCGCGAGCGCGTTTTTGTGTTTTGTCAGTCATGGTGAAAGTTTTTGCGTGTCTGCAGCCTAAAGAGATGGCCGTGGTAAAGAAAGAAGGGGCGGGAAAATTAGTGTTTTTCTTCTGCAAGTCGGAATTAAAGTTTATAAAAGAAAGTCGTTGGTATATGAGCTGCGACATGTATACTTAATGTAAAAAATCAGACATGTGAAGGAAGATCATTCACTCTATAAGAATTTAAGTTGCACTTTTTTTCAAATTAAATTTCAACATTAAAGTGCTTAGGATTTGAACACATTTTTTTGAGTATTATATTCAGAGGGCAATTTATCTGTACGTATCAGCGCAAGAAGTAGGGCCGCGTTATTTCCAAATAGAAACAAGATTTTGCGCGTTCATTAAGTACGCGTTTTCTTAACCGGACGGAAGATCGCAAGCAAAGCGCGACGTGCCTAAAGAAGCTCCCATAGGGGTGAGCGTCCCTCGCCAACAAATTTATTTTCCTAGGGCTAACGAAATCCAAAATGAGTCATCGATTCTTAATTCAGCAACAAGACGTCAAATTGTAATAATTTAAGAAAATAAATAACTTTTAAAAATAATTATTTAATATATTTTTTTAAATAGTGCGTTTTCTCTTATATATAACGTGCACGTCTACTTCAACTACCTTTTACTAGGAAAACGTGCAGTTTAAACGTTTTTATAACGCATATTATCTCAATTAAATAATATATATCTATATATTATAATAATAATATTCACATAAATAATAGCTTTCATTTGGATACCAGTACAAAAATCAAATTTTTCGATTATATCAATAAATACAACGAATCGCCTAACGCTTACCCTACACAGTGAGCAATGACCCCTCGTAAATTTTGCCCGCAAATCAAAGTACCCACACCGCTAAATCGACGTCTCTCTCTCTCTCCCTTTCTCTCTCTTTCGCTTACTCTCCGCGTATATCCCAAAACCGTCAATACGTCTGAGAAATCTACAGCGAACGCGCGCAGACATTCACCTTGAGCCCCTCCCCCTCCTCGCGTCGGGTGCACGTGGCTACGTATATATATACATAACGGACCTCTGAAAACTTCGATGTCTCGAGTCCATTCATGGACGCACGGAAAAGCTCACGCTTATATATACTGACACATTCACATACATCCACTAGCGAACTATATATTACGTTTTCTGGCCGTGGATTAATAGGCCCGACATGAACAAACATCGAACGTTAATGGCTGCGTTGCCTCGCCTTTTCTCTCTCTCTCTCTCCTCCTCTCTATCTCGCTCTTCTTCTCCACCTCTGGTGTTATACACCACCGAATATGGAATACAAATAATGGCCTCTATGATTTTAGCTAATCGAGAGACTTTGTTACCTCAAAATGCGCTGTGTGTACATTTTTGTTTCTATTGGCGCGCTTTATTTACCGTCTCTGTGTGTGTGTAATATACATTGTTATGGTATCGCTTAATAATTGATGTATTGGTTTATTCATTTATTTATTTACTTACTTATTCATTCCATTTACTTGTTTTACTGTACACGTTTTGTTATTCGATTTTGCTTAAGTTACAAATAGCATAGTTACAGAGCTGAGTGCGCGCGCCGTCGATGGGAATTACGGATGCAGCTGCTAACGAGTACGTCGTTACTCTGAGGTATCGACTTTACATGTTGTATACACCAGGTACATTTTAGATGATGTCCTTTTTTGTAAATATAAAAATGTGATGCTTCATGTAAGATGAATAAATATATACACGCGCGAACAGAAGCAGAAGAATATAATAATGTAGTAGAACAGTATTACGTAGGGAAGCTATCGAACATGCTGTGCAGTCGAACATTTTGAAATTTCATCAGGGCAGTTGTAACAATAACATTAAGCTCTAATCTTTTTCTTTACCGTCGACGTTCGACCTTATAATATAAAAAAAAACAAAGTTAAAAATTTTCCCCGCTCTGTTTACGTCAGCACGACTAAGGGGAGTATATGTATTATATATGTATACCCATATAAAAAAATCGAACATTTTGTAAAAGAAAGCCCCAGCTTCTTGTAAAAACGATCTAAAAACTGGTGGAACTTCCGACGATCCGGAAACACCTCGGCCGATCCTATAGCCGTCGAAGTAACGACGTGGCGTCTGTCCGATCTCTCCCATCGACGTCGCGCGAGTAACAACGATCTTTTCCCTCCCTCGTTTTCTTTCGCTCCTTCTCTCTTTCTTCGTCTCTCCAAGAGAGTCAAGGAGACGGACGGGTTAACCTCAAAACGCATCGCTTATCTCCCGCAAGAGAGTCTCTCTCTCACTATATATACGCACTACCGTTTTTATATTCGATGTAAAAAACAGCGTAGAAAGTTCATGTTCGTAAAAAAGATGGCAAGACTTGGGCGGGAGTTGGGGGTTGGAGGGGCAGTACGCACGTTGGAGTAGACGTGATAAGAATCGTCGCGCGAAGAGTAGCTTGGCACCTGGCAGTGAATATATATGTATATATCCATATACACATACACGCGCGAGCGCGCCGTGATTAATAGATGGATCATTTCGCGGATACCCGATGAATCCGCGACCAGTAAAAAAAAAAAAACGAAAGATACGACGTCATTTGCGCGCTTGCGCATAGGAGATTTAATGGTCGGCGTAGAGGGATGTCTCCGTGCGTGTGACCTTATACCTGCATTGTGTCATGCCGTTTCCCATTCATGCGTTTTTACTTTCATGCATGCACGCGCTACCCCGAGAGGTATACGCGGGCCGCAATATAGTCAGAATAACGCCGGACGGTATTGTGATTTATAACGAACGCTGCGAGACGTTTTTTTTATTACGCGTGCGTAACAAAGAGAGAACATTGTTGCGAACTTTCCGAGATAGTAATATTACAGCGGATCAGAAAAGTTCAAGATTTCATTCTGCATAAGTCCTGGGCGCATAGGCGACGCTGTTTGGGGTATCGCGTTCGTGGTTAGCTTATGCTATATTGAATTTCATTGTAAAACTGTTATCAAACGCATATCACGTAAAGATCCTACTTACAGAATTTTTCATCCCCGCGTTATCCTGACTATACGACGCCAGTCAATCGATCGAAATCCCGCCGTCACCAATTGAAACGCGTGCACGCTCGTCTCCCCTCGTATACGCTGCACGACTCTTGTCTCTCCCTTCCTCTTTCCGTATATCTCTCTCTCTTTCTCTCTCTCTCTCTCTCACACACACTCTCTCTCTCTCTCACGAGATGGCACTTTAGGGGTTTCTTTATTCAGAAGCGTCGTCGATGCGGCGCAGCGACGACGTCGTCGTATTAGTAGTAGTAGTCGCACTTAGAGCAGCTCCTCGCTGTCGTCTGAGGCTCCGTACATCTGGGGCTTGCCACCGAGCGGCGGCTGCTGCTGCTGCTGCTGGAGCTGCTGCCTGTTGCGGTTCTGGAGTAGAGCGATGCTGGCCGCTTTGTAGTTGATCGGCCCGTATGAACGGTAGTCTACGTCAGCGTAGTCCAGATCGGAGAACTCCGGCTTGAACGGCTGCGGGAAAGAAAAGCAGACGGATGGCATTGAGTGAATGGAAATAGTATTCTCGAATATGAGATGGTTAAATAGAATGGGAGAACTGTTGATCATATATATCTTTTAAATACCATTTATGGAAATTTCTATATTTTTTTTATTTTTAGTAGAATGAATGGAAGATAGTAAGAAGTAAACTTAATTTCGATCTAATAAAATTGAATTATGTGAGAAAACTTAAAAGTGGTAACATGGCCAATGGATTATTTATAAACTGTATGACGCCAAGTAAAACTGATTGATTTTCTATATATATCTTTATAAATTATTATTAAATTTACCGGACTATGTTATAATGGTTTAATCGATATTACTTCTACTACTAAAATAACTAAATTGAATATTTTAAATCTTGAATTTTCAGAGACCGACTGCTAAATATTTATTTGTTTAAATATTTCTCAACTTACTTTATACTATATATATTATAAAGTTGTTTAAATAAAGTAAATTTCTATTATGGCGAAAACTTACACTGATAAAAGTGCACGATAAGTTGGTTAATGCAATAAGAACTCGCTAGTTTATAGCTGATTTTTTACAGAATGTTCTTAATCTCAAAATCTTCATATTAAATTTTTATAGTATAATTTGATCTGCTATTAGAAAGAGTGTATAGTTGACAGGGTTTTTTTACCATATGAGTAACACATATGGGAAAATCCTCAGTACTTTTAAAAAAATACCATTTTGCATTACAGCACTTTTTACTTAATTTTTTAGTCAGTCTTATATACCCTCGCGTTGCGCCGTGCGATGCACACTTATACCAATTCCAGGGTGCATTCTCTTATGCCTATTGTAGATTCTAATGCTAGTCTGGTTCATGTGCTTCGCACGGCGCGCAAATAGCATATATGTTTGACTTTCTCATAGCATAATTTTGTATGTACTTGAAATTACTTTTACTAATCACCATAGAAAATCATTCATTATTAAGTTTTTTAATAACTTCGTCGATTGGCCAATTTTGACTAGCTTTAAAATTTCGAAAAGTACATAATCCTTAATCTAATCAATTATTTATTACATCACTAAATGTGAGAAATATGTTTAAACTTTTTCACTTATTGCAGAAAACTAGTATCCATGCCTTTGTTAGTTCTGATTAAACTAGTCACTTGATATTTTATTTAAAAAATGTAAAGTTCTATAAAGCTATTTTGCATTTATTATTTTTAGAGTAATTTCAATCTGCTTGTACAAAATTTAACTCTGATTTTGAATATTCTATAATTCTGTAAAGGTTATTAAAACATTGCTACGTTATACGTAGTTCTCGTGTATTGGGAGTTTAAAATTGCAATGCGGCACGAGGGAACACTTGGCGAATTAAAAAATATGGCAGTATATACATTTTAGTATTCATGTATGAGAAACAGATGTTATTTTACCTAATAACGAACAACAACTCACATAATATTCATCAGTATGTGTATCAAGTTTTTAATTAGCTTTGATGAAATCACAGAGACTATGTGACAGTTTTTTTGCTCAAGTTATAATAATATCATTTTTTGCATACAACTCCCGTATGAAACAATACTAAAGTGTGTACTACCGCTGACCATATTTGCTATGCGACACATGCGCCCCCCGTTCCGCGCTGCGTTATTTTTCTTTCCCAATATTTTCAACACTGCATTATTTATTTGATTGTTCTTAAATTGCTATATTATATTCTTCAATAATACTTTGATAAGATGAATTATAGATATAAATGGATACGGTTACTTGCAGATTTATCCAGAACACCATTGATAAAATTCTATAAGAAATAACAATATAGTAAAAGTGCAAAACAGCTATTTGTTCAGAAAATATTTTTATAGGGGTAAAATATGTTTGTTAAGAACGAAAATTTCTCATTTATATTCGGTTACCGAGCTGCTTCCGTCTTGCCGGCGAGAATTGAAGGAGTTCGTTGTCGTAAAAAGTACCCAACTACACCGAAGTGCAAACAAGTCGTGTGGACAAACGCAGATACATGGGGAGATAGACGAAGAGAGAATGAGAGGAAGAATGTTTCATATGATTCGGATTGCTTGAAGTTATGGAAACCTAACTTCCTTTTGACTTGAAATGCAAATAATAATTTCTTAAATGTTCTATTTGACTTGGTACGGACCTGAATCGCTATTGCTATCAAAGAAAGTAAAATTGTAATCAGAAATATGTCTATATGCAAAAAATAAAGCAATATACGATGATATAATGTGAGATAATAAAAATTGAAAAGTTATCTATGTTTTCGAGTATTATCTGAATGACCTCAAAAGTTACAAATCCACTGCACTTCTCGAAATATCTACTCGCTCTTCCTTCGAACCACTCGACAGGAAAAGCCTCGTATCCCCACCTCCTCCATCCGGTAAATCGTCAATAGTATTTTACGCGGTCGAAGTTCCACGCCGTTAGCCTTCTGCCACCGCTCGCGCAGATATCGTCCTTTTACGATGCAACTCCTCCCCTCCTCCCTACCCCGCTGGCGAATAATTTTGGCAGAGCTCGGATTACTCACATGTGCAGCGTTTGCACACGCGCGCTTCTTTGTGTGCACGTGTGGGTGTATGCATATAGGACAACGTTATTATATTACCCGGCGTGCGCGCTTGGCCTAATTGACTCGGAACGTTAGCGAAACATTTTCAGCTAGCGGCCTGTTGTTGTTGTTTCTCTACACGCCGTACTCGAGCACGTGAAACCTGAATTGCTTTCTCGCTGGGAATCCCTGGGTGGATGATGCTTCTCGCATCTTTTGGATGCCTGAGCAGCGAAGCGAAAATGAAGGAGCGCTATAGCACACTGTGAGAGTACAATGAAGATTTCCAGTAAATATAATGGACTGAGAGATGCGTGATGTAGGATGAAATTATAATGAGGCTGAAAATCGTTATGAGTAGAGGAATTCATAATAATAATTATATTATATCGGTAGACTTGATAACGTCACTATCAATTCTGCCTTCCTGATTTAATATACATGAATAGGGCCAAGACTCTTAATATGGACAACGCGATTTTGCAACAGCCATTTCAGCATTTTGCAGTAATTACAAGTTAACCCCGAAAACTGATTTGTTTTAGTATATTAAAGCTAATAAGAGAAAACATATATGAATAAATCTAGCGAACGCTTGCAATTTCGTATAGTGGGTGACGACCGATTCTGCTGCCGAATTTTGCTTCCGCCTAGAGGAAGCTTTGTGGTGATTGTAAAAAAAATTTTATGTACGGTATACCCTGTCCTTAAACATTTGTAATCGAAATACACTATTTTTAGAAAATGTGCCTATATTTTATTTTTCTCGTTAACATGTATCTGCAATATATTAATAAAGAAATGATCATATAGATTTAAATCATCGATCGATGTAAAAGACTAGACTGTAAATTTAGTATGACGAAATAATATGCTACTTCTGCATGAAAGAGATATTTAATCTTAATATACGTTGAGTGTAGAAATTATTCAAAATTCCAATTCATTTATAGAATGTCATATTTCCATACAATGATTCCTATTTTAATATCAGACATCCTTCTAATCCTTTTAATTATAGATATTCTCATCCAGTATTGCAGGTTTCAGAGTAGTCTTTGTCCTGCGAATAACCAGCTGATACCCAAGGTACAATCATAAATTAGAATCACTTATAATATCATATATAAACTAAAACGAAGTTAGTATTGCCACGCAAAAACAAATAAAGCCGTCAACCGAACAATCAAATAAATAAGCACAAACAATGCAAAACGTTAGTACCACCCTTTCACATAAAAAATCCAATCAATTAAACATAATTATAAACACAAAAAAGAAAAGCTTATTGCTATGACACTCAAAAGAAGTAACTCTCGCAAACTTACGTTACGGACTCTCGGTGCGCGCTCGCGGCGACGAGAGCTTCATTGCATTAGTACCAGGCCAGCTAACGAAACCATTGTGTCACTGTGTTTGCGCGCGTGCGCTCGTATGTATGTATGTGTGAGCGAGCCGTCCCACTATCGATTAAAATTCAGCCCGGAAGCGAGAGCGCGGCGCACGCGCGCTCACTCGTAACTTCGCGCAAAGTAGATTATCAAAACTTCAGAAACGAAATTCGAGCGCTTGCGGAGGCCGCAGTGTGCAACCCTCGAGGATTAAGGCGCGCGCGGCGGTTTATCCGGCCGAAAGTTACCTCGATGCAGGAGGAAAATAAAAGAGCCTGCAAAACGGAGGAGGCTATCGTATTTTCGTGCGATATGCGAGGGGAAGAAGGGGCGTAATAAACACGGGGGGAGTAGGAGGAGCGTTCGCGGAGGGTATTCATATATATATATAATATTTAACCGAGAGTCGACTGTTGCTATACCACCGCCGTGAGATCCATGCGCGTATATCCCGAGTTATGTGTACGCAGCCGGGCGTCACGAGTGGGGAGCGAAGATCGCGCGACGCTACGTTATGCGCATGCCAAATAACATTGCTCACGGGAAAACTGTTGTATGCATATTGCACGAGAGAAATAGGAGCGTACGTGAGTTTTTCCTCGCACGCTCTGTCTGTTTTAGCCTGAGAACGACGCGCGAGCTCGAGCAGCTTCAATTGCTCAAAGTAAATCTTGTTCTTGGAGATACAATGAGAATGTGGAGCTGTTTTGCTGCAAGGGAAGTCGGGGTAAGATGTTACAGCGCTATTTCTTTTCCTTGTTTACAAACACTCAACAATCATAATGCCAAAAATTCAACAAAATGAAGACACTTGCGCCATTATGATATTGGCAAGTGTTTCTAAATAAGATAAAAAAATAGCCCTGAGATGCCTTACTCACTCTGGCGTCTTAGCTCGACTTACCTTACTTAAGAAATCAGTCACACGCTTGTGAACGTTTTAAAGAGTATGTGTCATGACGATGGGCTTAGTTAAGATCACTGCATTAGTTCTTCGCGAATCCTGTCAACTATAAATGATATAATACTTATCGAAAGCGAAAAGGAAGTTAAGCAATTGAAGGTGTCAAGCTGCATCACGGCTTCATCATAAAAGAAGCCTTTTTCGCGTTTGTCAATAACGGTTACTTCATCAACATCGGCGTAAAACTATTAGAACGAAATGACGACGGTGGGAGCGTAAGGCAGCAGCAAAAGCAAAGAATGTACCTTCAACCCCTCGAAGTCTGACGGACGTCGTGAACGGGCGAACGCTCCTCAGTAAATATACGTTTCGCTTTTCGGCTTCGGGCCCTACGAACAAAGACGTTGGTAAATATCGTTTTCCTCTTTGTCGGCCCGAGACAATGACAGGAGCTGCTGAGATATATCTCGCGCTTTGAGCGCAACGAGGAGGGACAAAGGGGGGCGGAGGTAGGGCTGGAGTATATTTTCCGCCGTGATTTTGCACAGTCAACGCCGATACGTATATTGAGCGCGCTGGAGAGGCGGCAAATCACACAACAACTGCACGAAACGTACCTGCAATGAAGCTCGGTGGATAAAGCCGGACCTTGGGTCTTACCGTCACTTTCACACTACCTGATTTATATGTGCATATAATGTAAGTGGCTCCTGTCGTATTTTCCGCTCATCTCCTGGTACTAAATGATGAATTGAAAAAAAAAGTTCGCGTAGGTGGGGCTCTCGCGAAGAGGTCGCAGTTGAAGGGGGAGGGCCGGAATCGCGCGATCGGGGGGTGGAGGGGGTGCGCGGATGACCGGGTACCTTCAGACATCGATCTCCTGGCCAACATCGCGGAAGTACAGCAGCTCGGTGAGCTTAGCGCTAGCCACCAGCTGCTCCTGCGGGCAGTACCTCTGGATCGGCTTGCTCCTGCTGCTGCTGTTCGTCGGGCATCGCTGCTGCTCGGCGTACTGCTGCTGGGTCGTCGTCGCCGCCGCCGGTGCCGTCGTGTCCGAGGCGACCTCGTACTCGTTGGCCTCGCGGTCTTGCTGATAGTTCAGCGGGGGACAGTCGTTCAGCGCGTCCTCGTAATAGTGCGGGTACGAGATCTTGTAGCTCTCGGGCATGCCAAGCTCCAGCTGGGCGCGCTCGAAGCTCGTCTCGCACGACGATATCAGGCCCTGGTGGTTCTGCTGCTGCTGCTGACGCTTCTGCTTGCGCTCGTTGCGATCGTGTTTATTCCGATACTTCCGCCTGTCGTTGCGGTTCCTCGAGCTCGAGTTCGAGTGCCGTCGTTGCTGCTGTAGCTGTTGCTGCTGGTGGTACTGCTGCTGACGGTCGTAGGACGTGAGGTCGGGCACGTCGACGTGGTTGTCGGGGTGCTGGAGGAGAGAGAAGGGCAAGGTGTTGGCCGTCTGCTGTTCTAGTTGATGCTGCTGCTGCTTCAGTTGCTGGTGGTGGAGGTGGTTGGAGGAGGCGAGGCTCGCGGTGTTGAGGGAGAGGCGGCTGTTAGCGTGCACGTGGGAGGTTTGGAGCGGACTTACGCCCGAGGAGGAGTGGTAGAGGCTGCGGGTCAGAGGCAGGGTCATCTGGTTCGAGCTGTTGCTCGGCAGCGGGTAGCCGTACTGCTGCATCTCCTGCTGCTGCTGGTAGTGCTCTTTGTAGTTGTAGATGCTGTTGGTCTGCAACGAACATCTGGGAGGTTAGTACGCGGGCGAGCAGGGAGGGTTAAAAGAAGGTCAAAGTTGTTCAATGTTAGCGTTAGTTTTTTAAATAAGTAGTATATTGATTGTAAGTTTTTGGAAGTGGTAGAAACGTCTATGAGATAGAGCTTTTCAATCAATTTCGAAACCGTGTTTATCCGAATTCAATTAACTATTTCCGACTGAAAATATCAATCCACGATATTCAACTTTATTAATTAAACTAAATTCAATTTGCCGTTGCAATTGCAAAAAATCTTTTGAAATGATTGATTGAAATACCGATAAAAATATGTGTGGAAAAAAAAAATATAAAATAAAAAAAAAATATATAATTGGAATTATTCGAACGGATGTAATCAGTATGTAAAAACAAAAATGTACGTAAATTTACGTATACATTAAAGTGATTATCTCATGGACGTTATAATATTAGTAGCAATAAGGAACCTGTATTGTTAGTAACCATAGTTATTTTCGTTCGAAATGATTTAATAGCGTAGAATTTGTTATTTTTGTTTGCGAAATGCATTCACGGAAAAATCTATCACAAGAGTCCGGAATGGAATAGAAAAAAAATTGATTGATAAAATACGATTATATTTTTATTTTTATCCAATAAAATGCCAAAACTATGATAAACTATAAAACGTTCCTGGAAACTAAAGACAAATAAAATTGTGTTTTACAACGGTATAGTACAGTGATACGTTTAACTAAAAATAACTGCGTGCTGTGATTCTCTACATGTCCAAATAACATCACTTATACTGATACAATCTAAAATTTACACTTTGATAGGTTCGACAATGACAAAATGCGGAATCCTATTACCATTACCTTTATAGACTCATTGCGTGAGAACAGCGGACGACAAAGTGCTATAGCAATCTAGTCATTGTGTGTTAAAATACAGAGCAGCCAGCCACCAGGGATAAAGGCGCAGCGCCTGTACGGCGAAGCATGCAAGACGAGAGACGCACACAAAGAGACCGGTATAGAATTAATCATCAATGTCGCCGGAGTGGGTTCGTTGGAAGGAGAGGGAGGAGGGAGACTTACTTGAGAGGTCAGCAGTCGACTGGGTCATGCGCTAAAAGACGTGCACGCCGTGGCTTTTGTTGTTGTTGCTGCTGCTGCTGCTGCCGCCACTGTTGTTGCTGCCGCTGCTCAGATTCTCCGACGCTGCTGGTGCTCCACTCGGTAGTACGCGTGACGGTGCTACTGCTGCTGGTGGTTGTTAAGGTAACGGAGCGGCGACGGAACCGGCGGGCGCTACCGCGAGCTTTACATCTACGGGTTTGCATAGGCATACATGTATACAGAGGATCGAGACGAACACGTTTATAGACGCCAGATCTTGCGTTGATGAAGCTCAAAGAGTTTACCCAGAGATAGCGAGAGAGATAGAGAGAGAGAGACAGAATGAGGAGAGAGAGAGAGAAAAGATGCTGAGCGATGGTACCCGTCACCCCTACTTTACACGCAATCCCATACGTGACGTTTACGTAACAGTGCTGCAGAGCGGTAAAGGCGGTGAGCTGTATACGGCGCGACACGGAAGAACTGATGCGGCAGACGTGATTATCCTTCTATATTCAATTAAACGATTTTCAGAAAATATTTAGTTATCTTTGCACTGGATTCGTCCGTTATCCGCTCTCTAAAAATGAATGAGTGAAACGTCGCTCCTTTGTGCAGACAAGTGAAAAAATCAACTTCAATTGGTTATTACTCACTAAAGTATTAGTAGATTTTGCACCGATTTGCACAAATGAACGACATTTCGCTTATTAATTTTTCGAGAGCTTAAAAGCATTTTGAAATATTCAAGCTCTAGAATTACACCGTGTATCGCTATCCAGAACTGTGGGTGCGTCACTCAAACTCAAACATTCATATAGGACCTATTTAACCCACCCGTAAGTCACCCCTGTAAACGCGCGCGCCCCTATTTATAGAACGTACGCAATTGTAAAAGACACGACCAACGTTTTGACGTTCCTCTATTTTTACATGCCGCATGTACGTACAGGTGCAGTAAAGCACGAGAATGGAACGATCGAAATAAAAAGCAAAGTCGCGAGCTCTTGTCTTGCCTTATACGAGGAAGACAAAGCGAGAGAAAAGGTGGGAAATAAAATATCAAATGGTATACAATGATAACGTGGCCGTCGTCGTGCTGCTGCTCGCTTCGATCGCGAAAGCGGGTTGAGGAGTGTGCGGCCGGCGGCGCCCGCTGGGGCACGAAGAATTGCCACCCCTCCTCCATGAGCGAGCTATTCTCGAGGTTACGATGGCATTTCGAGGATGAAGCTCTGCGGTCGCTGGACCGAACGATGAAACGTGTGTGTGTGTGCTTGAGAGACGAGAAAGCGTTCGAGATTCGAGCGCGTTAAAGACTTAACGAGTTCAATTAGATGCGTTTTTGCGGACGTAAATCCATGAAAGACTGATATCTAGTCCATTATCGAGGGTTTGCGAAAGTTTTGAAAACGCCGCTGCGACAAATTGAGATCCGGTCTAGTGGAGAAGGATTGATTGCGTTTCATTGAGAAATTTGCTTGATGAACTTGAGTTAGTCGCGCGGGCGCGAGAGTGATTCAGCGGGATCGAGGTTTAAAGCGGTCGCCCGGCGCTTAATTGAAATTAATAGCGTATCACTGTGAAGTTAGAGATAGTATACGTGGTATAGTATGCAAAAGTTTGAATGATTTAAATGGAGTGATTCGGATGTCATTTCGAAATTTAATCGGAGGATATTTTGAATCCCTATAACTTCGGGTTGGAGGGAAATATTTCAACGGCATGGTGAGAGAGGAGCCATTTTGGAAACGTTTCGAATAACGGTCTATTTCGCTGAGCGCTGGGAAAGGTTTCGGCAGTTTGAAAATTCAATTGGTAGCTTTTATAACTTTCCATATGGATTGAATGAATCTGTCGATACAGCGATAGCTACCTATTGTAAATTAAATGATTAATTTGTCCTATCTTGATTTTTCGGTAGTTAAGATATATTACTATATCAATTCAATCACAGCACGTAGACATTGGTACTTATATCGATGAGTTCATTGAATTATGAGAACGACGAATAGATACGAAATCATGTGGAGGTAGAAAAAAAAATTGTAGTTTATACTTTTTATGTTGCCAATTGAGGCTTTTATATAAAAAACATCTCTCAGATAATTCCTTTCCCAACACTAAGCAAAGAATTTTATTTTCCGTCTAAATTGAGAAACAAGCATGAACAAATGAATTACTACTAGTTATACTCATTTGATTTTCATATACTTTTCGCTGGACTATACCGATAAGCGCGTGTTTTTCATCAGTGTCATAATGTTTATATGAGTTTTGCTTCAATCTATAATATTTCAGGCTCACAAGGAGAGTGCACCGTCTCCGGTAAACTGATTTTGATCAGACTCCGATACTAATGTTACAGAATATTAAATAAAACTTTTGAAGTAGACAGTAAGAGATTTTATTTGAATTATTACGTTAATATGTTAAAAATTATCTATTTTCTCGGAAGGTATCAGCGTGCTAAAAATAGTGTAAAAATAACACTTTAAAGTCAATTAAAATTATCAGAATCCGTTTTCCGATGGCGATGCACGCTCTTTGTTAATTTCGTTATATCGGTTCAAAAGTGTGTCAGGAATTAATAGCGAGCGTATGAGGATATCTGGAAAGTGGTATCAGTTTTTCGCGAAAGCTTTGATTAATACCCTTTCGCGAAAATCGAATGTCCCAGAACGTATATACCACGGAGAAAGGAAGACTCGTGCCGTTTCTATCCCGAGAAAATCCTCTTTATGAAAATCCACGAATCGTGATATCAGTTTAGCGCGCTGAGAGTTTTCAAAGCGGCAAAACAAATCCGGATTTAATAAGGCTGCTTGTGCAATGAGCTTGATAAAAATGCAAATGTGAATGTATTACTAATACTGCAGTTGAATAATTCGAGGAGCTGTTTGAACGAGAATACAAAATTCCTGTAAAAACTATACCTAAGAATAGCCGTCGATACTCATGACTTTTGTCGTCGAAACAATTGTCCTTCCATATCATATATCGCTACACTATAGCGTACCGAACTTACCGATGAACGTACAAGATCCACGATATAGATCTAACTACCAAACAATACACAATCAACAACAAAGAGAGCAATAAAGAAAAAGTTTCATGCGTCACTTACCTATATATATGCATAATACAATCTATACTACACTCTCCCAAATTCTACATCGAGTACATAATACAATACTAGGAGCAACCGACGGTGGCGTCAAAGACGTCAAACCAAAGAGCTCTTCTCGTCTCCCAACCACCAGAGCCCAGAGCTATCCTCGCCCGCGTCATCGTCAAGCTCAATTCTCTCGTCCCAGTGGCATGCGGCGCTCCCCCCCATTTCGTCCACCACCTTGCGCGCGTTATTTACATACCCGGCATCGCGATCGCTACTACAATGGCACAAGCGAGCGGCGGCGGTCACGAGGACGGTTTCGTCGGCACGGCGTCGGTACAGATCGGCGGCGCGTCCTTGGCCCCGGTCACCCGGACAAACCTGCTGGATATCGGGGTCCGGGGGAAAGACGGGAGAGGGCACGTTCTGGTAGGTGTGCTCCGCGGGGTCGCTCTTCTTCGTCGGCCGTGGCGCCGGAATCGGCGGTGCCGGTCTGCTGCCGCTCCTCTCTTCCTCGCCACCCCCGTCGTGGCTCTCGTCGTCCCTCGCGGCAGGCTCTATGGCCAGGAGACGTCGGCGTCGCGACTCGCCGCGGGACAGCGTCGAGGTGGGCGTGCAGTCGCCGGAGGGCAAGCTCGTCGCCAGGGTGCTGTTGCTGGCGCTCTTGTGGGGGCAGCTTCGGTAGATCGGTATGGCGTAGAGCTGGTAGCTCCTGGTCCCCTTCAAGCTCCCCGTCTCGTCGTCGCTCTGGTGCCGGTGGTGCTTGTGCTGCTGGTGCTTGCGGCACAGCCTTAGCGAGTAGAACTGCGACGGCCCGTGCTGCTGTAGCTGCTGCTGGTGGTGGTGGTGCTCCTTCTGCTTCCGCCTCCTGGGCTTCAGGCTGTTGTACCTCGGCTCGGGCGAGTTCGCCCTCGGCATGTTATGGTCGCTGTAGTGGGGCCCCAGGTGGCTCCTGGGCCGCGTCGCGGACGACGACTCGTAACCGGAGGAGCCTCCGCAGGCGCTCGCCGGACGCGAGGAACACGGCGAGACGCCGAGGAGCGTCGCCGAGCGCGTCATGAGGGCGTAGGTCGAGGCGCGACTCTCCCCGTCATCGTCTTCGTCGTCGTCGACGTCGTGGTCACGTAGGGAGGCCCCGGCTAGGGAGCTACACGTTCCAGTGCTCGCGGCGAACTTGGGGGATACCAGCTAAAACACACACAGGAGGCACGCGAGAGCGGCCCGGCGCGGATGCGTGTACATAAGCATGCAATGAGAAGCGATATAGATGTGTTGATATTATATATATATGTATGCACGTCTGGAGGTTGGTTGCTTCGTTGATATATGATTATGATGGCTTACGTTTGGCTGAGCGCGCCCGTACTTCGGAGGGGGGGACTTTATTGGAGTGTAAAATTAGTTGATTTTGCCAAAGTTGCGAACTGTTGCCCTGCAACTTGGCGCGGCTACACGCTTTGCGTGGTGGAAGGTAAATTAGTTTTCATCTGTTCTAAAACTCTTGGCTTTGTTTTGCGACATTATTTGGAAATTTAATTTGCAAAAGCATTGTTTGGAATGTCAATATATAACTTTTTATTTGCGTAATTAATGAATGTTTGTAAAAGCCATAAAGAGCACGAGATTCACGAAAATTTCAAGGTATGTTTCTCGCTATGAGATATTCGCATTGTGCAGATTAATTTTGAAAGGCTTGTTTGCGTGCTTGTTAATTAGTTGAATCTTTTAAAAGTTTCATCCCGTTAAAATTAAAAATTCTGCCAATCGGCTTTCGCGGGAGTCGGATTTTCATCTTTATAATACGTATTTATGCTGTGCTTACTAATACGATTTCCAAATAAAACCACTCTTTAACAACTTTTAATTTCATTAATATTACTCGTGTTTTTTGAAAATTCTATATTTATTCTGTAATCATTATTAATTTAATTGCATTGTAATAATTGAGCGAATTACACAGTTTTTAATGTTTTATTACCTGCAAAATAAATTATCCAATTATTATTTCAAAGATTTAAAGAACAGCATATTCCCATTTACATTGTTAAAATGCGATTTATATATAGGTATTTTGAAATATCGATTTGAGAGTATTGATCTCGTAAATTCGCATAGTATATCAAAATACAAATTTTCAAATAGTGCAATCAGCTCAATCGGCGAGGACTGATCATTGTACCGCATTATCATTTTTATCAGCAAGCGTGTATAGTACGTGGCATTGTCAGGAGGGAGTGCAATTGCAAGCGGCGCTCGTCGTGGCGAGAAATATTTCTCTCCCGTCCGCCCTAATTCAGGACTACCTTTCCGGGCCGGGCTCGCAGTCACTTAGTTGCACCAACAAAGTTGTACCACCCCCTAGTCTGTATGTGCGCGTGTGCGCGTGTCTGCACGCACAGGTACACACGAGTGCAGGGATGTGCGCGTTTGTTCAAAAGCCGTCGCCCCCATTCTCGCGTCGCTCTAATTATCTATGTGATGTGTAGTCTTACCTGTTTTCACGCGAACTGCTCCACCCTCCCCCACTCTCTCTCTCTCTCTCTTTAGTCAGTTCCCAGACTTTGCGACGGAGGAGGAAGGGTTGCGCACTTGAATGCCACACTATTGCGTTACTGCGAGTATATTATGTGTGTCTGTGTGTGTATTTGTGCGGGTGCAAACCCACACATACATATGAGGATTGGTGTGGATAATAGCGACACGGAGATTTGGAAGTCCATATCAGTTGAGTATCTTGATAAATTGTTATTAAATTTGTTTTGTTTGGTTGGAGAAGGAGACAAATTGCGTTAACGAAATAATATCTTCGAATACCCAAAAAATAATAATTTCACGGCACGATTTGGTTTAACGATAATATTTAAATTAAATTGACCATTAGTGCCATTACCGTTGAGAATTGATTAAATCTTTTGAGATTTATCCACGGGCTTATTGAATAATCTAGCACTTCTACAAATAGATATTGAAGTTTATAATTATCGGAGATTATTATAAATGGAGCATGGCTAAGTTTCAAATGTCTGAAAACATTTAAAATACCCGAGAAAGCGTGTCAATTATAACATTACCAAACTGTACTAAATCGATAAAGTAATCAATTTCCCGGATAATTGATCAAAGGCGTCTCCAATTATTATTATTATTATTACCGTACTCCCCTGAAATGCTAAACTCCTTCATCCCGAAGCACCGACAAATTTCGTTTCACAATTACGGATATAATTCGCGTTCAGCTGGCGGCGCGTTATTGTAAATCACCACAAGCGGCTTTCCATCTCCGAATTGAAAGTAAATTTCCCGCCTATTCCGGACCGTTTTCCCCGTCCCACCGCGCCTTGCTCGCAATATTGACGCTCTCTCGCGTAGTCGTCATCGCCCGAGGCTGTCGCGAGTCATCTTATCTTCTCGACGCGATTGCATTCTTCGTCTTCCTCCTCCACCCTCGCCCCCCCTCGTACCACAAATAAGAGAGAATAAAATCACGGAAAGAATTCGAGAAAAGAGAGCGAGACGCAGCTATGGTCGAGAGCCCGACGGGGCTATAGCCCATTCACGTGGACGCGCAATGCTCTCTTCACGGTGCAAGAGCGCCATTATCCACGGATGATTGCATTTCGTTGCCATTCTACGCCGTGTAATAACTGCAGGCGGGGGCTCTGGCTTGTGCTCTCCCGCGTATGTATGCATAGGAGAGAGTCTCGTTTTCTGGTTCTCTCTCTCTCCATCCCTCTAGCACGTGTACGCCAGTAGGTTAATTGGCGCAAACGAACGGCACTCGAACAACACGACTATGCGATATGTAGCCCTGCTGCGCCAGCGCCAAGCGAGCCCCGCGCTCTATCTGGCATATATCTATTTATATGGATTGTTCTTGCGCGCGTTGCGAGCGAGTTCGTTTGTTCGATCTCCCCTCCCCGCCCCTCTCTCACTCTATTCCGCTGATGCTTTTGCTCCCGTTCGATTTATTCGCGAGCGGGCGGGCGCGTGTCTGTCTCTCTATTGCTACTTCAGATATTGCTTGCTATGCATCGTTGTAGAGCCAATCCGCGCTTGTTTCAATACGACCATCTCACCTGCGTCAATGTGTGTCTGCGCCTGTAGGTATGTGTGCGCGTACATGAGTGTATGTGTCTATAAAAGGGTGCGAGAGAGAGAGAATTCGATGCATATCAGCTGGTGAAAGAGAAGGAGAGGGAGAGGGGGAGAGAGGGGGAGAGAGAAATGCTATTGGAGCTGAACAAACAACAAACCACACAAATCTACAATGCATCTTCGATCGACAACGACAATATGTGTATATACATATGTACATTGCGTGGTTTTAGGTGAGAGTGTGTGAAGCTTGGCAGTAATTGCGGACGTTCTTTTCGACATATTTACTTTTCGCTTTGTTTGACTTTTTGATTTTGGTGTGCTGGAATTCAGGCCTGAGTGCGTATTGGAGCTCAATCACAGAATTGGAAGAAAAAAATCAATTCTTTTTCAGAATAAGTTGTAACAATTTACTTTACTCTTAACTTTGAATTTTTTCAATAACCGAACCTAAGTTTCTATTCGTTTCCCGTGAAATATTGTCATTATAAGTAGTATAAATCGCGCTTAGTCAGATTTTCGCGCTTTTAACAAACGAAATCCTCAATATCTGTTATCCACATTGTTTTTATTTATTAATGTATTATTTTGTTATTAGTAAGAGGGTTCTATAATTCCTTGTTATATTTTAACTCAATTAAACGGTTATTTTAATGTAATGTAATAATTTCAAAGGATTATTATGTTATATTGTAACACCTAATAGTAAGCCAATATCCAGGTCAATATCAAACCATACAACCGATAATCCATTTTTCAGAAACTGACTTCCGTATAAATTTTCAATCATCATCCCTTGAAAATCAAAAGATCATCCGGGAAGGGGAATGATCCTTAGAAACTCACTGCGCGAATAATAGATTCCGCATGCATCGCGCACGGCTTTAATTCTCCTTTCTATTTCTCGCGGTATATTCCATTGTATTCCGGTCGGCTAGTGGCGGTGGGGAGGGAAAGCGCATTAATGGGATTTGCCGCAGTGTGTTCCAGCAAATCTAGCTGCGCTCGTGCGCTTTGTGCTTTCGAAGTGGGCGCAAGTGGGAAATATATATACACACGCACACGAGCTCAAGCGGGTATGCCGACGCATACTTATTGACAATATTCGAAAGTACCTGCGTGTACGTATGAGTGCGCACAATACAGATAGGCCAGCAGAACAAATACAGAGGTATATTAATCGCCTCGATAATTATCGGATATACGATGGGCGTAGAGAAAGACAGGAGGGGTAAGATTTATTTAAAAAATTTAAGTTTGCCGCTAACGGTCCGCGTTTTTGCGAGACGGCGCGCGCTTTGTTCGCGGCGCATTGTTCGCGAGGATTTATAATGGAGAACTTGATACGCTCACGCACGGCATTGCTCTTTTGTTTCTCTCGCTCGCGTTCGCTCTTCTCACTGGTTGGCCAGTAAAATCCCAGCCGCTGGTTAGGGGAGCGATGTAATTGCCGGTAATTATTCGTCGAAGTCGAATTTCTCAAGGAGGAAATAACGTGGATATACTGGGCATTTATTATAGACGATTATTGAAGATTGATGCATTGCCAAATTAGAAGATAATAGACGTTCTTTGCCTTGAGATCCTACTGATAACTCAATTGTCCTAAATAAGAAAGGAATGTATATCATAATTTGAATGATTCGTAAGATCAACATGATATTCCTAAACCCTGTCGTCAACATCCTATTTGTCTCGTCCCCTCAGAAACGGCCATCAGTGAAAATAAACGACGGCGAAATGATCGTGCTCGGGCTGACAAATTGCTTGACAAATCGCTCATCGTTCTCGCCACTTTTTCCACGTTGTCACTCTCCATCAAACATCAGCGATTCCCCCCAGCACCTGACGCATACATACGCAATATGAGAACAAATGACCTGCCACCTAAACAATTCAAGCACCGGGTCGTTCCATAATTCCACTTATCCCCGGTTCCATTAACGAAATAACGCGGGTCAAACGGACGGATGAACGGGTAAAAATCCACGCGATCTAGTGAATTACCGAGAACCGATCGGCTCTTATTATTGCGCGATTGCCAATCTCGTTAAGTAAATACATCTGCTAATCTGCACTGAAGTTTATGCGGCCGCCGTCGAGCCGCGCCGACTGCGTATATGTACTTGCTTCGGCCGTTGCTCATCCTGACTGTATATAATGATATCGATTCCACTGAGATTATTGCTCATCCAGGCAGCGTAGCCCGATGCTTTCGGAGAGATGGAACTTCAATTGCAGCGGCGCAGGGTGATTAATTGATTAACAGAAATCAGCTCGATTAGATCATTACGACACATTGGACTTCCAGTGGTTACTGTATCTGGTAAATGTATGTTCGGATTAAACTTTATGCACGTCTCGTCTATGAAATTGAGGGTTATATATTCATGCAATTCCGCGCGCGTGTGCATGTTTGTGCGGTGCTGTTGAAAAAGCTAATTTAATAAAAATGTCAATGTGCATCAAGTGGAAATAGCTCTTCTTCCGAACAAGCCGCTGCCTCGAATTCACGTTCATCAAGGAACAATGGTATATGGAGACGACGCAATCACAGCTTAATAGCTTTACCGAATATCGAGTATGTCTCTTTATTACGAGAATTGCGAACTTTGGCCCCATCGCCGAATGGCTTCGTGCGACGAATTACTGCCTAGTCAAGAAAGTTGAGAGGAACTAGTCGTAGTTATGTGGGACGAACTTGATGCGAATCGCGTTATTCCGTCAGGTTTGTAAGTAAAATATTTACCTTGATAAAATATACGGAAGGCCGTTATTATTTTCAAATCTAACTTCCATTAGCTTATATGAATAAACCTCTAGAAATTAATATCGCGTATATTTTATATAACGAAAACAATGAACAGATAATATTTTTCTTCTTCAATTCAATGAAATTCTCGCTCAATTAGAGCGTACATTCGATACGAGCAGAAACGCGACTCCGCGCCACTTCACCTCTTGCACTCGAAACACGGTGTAACGTAACCGACACCTAAATCACCCTCGTCCCAGACACCGAATCCTTTACGAGAAAGTCTCAGAACTGGATCGACCTTAGCTACAGCACTCAAGTGTTGTCCTACTCTTGGAAAACGAGCCGAAAAAGAGCTAGCGCTCGGTCCTTGAGATGCGTGTACGGACGAATCGTGTTCGTATATATAACAGACGCGCACTGTGAAATTAACCTCGAGACTAGCCCGAGAAGAGCTTCTGCCGTAGCCTCCAATTGCACGGAGTGGTACTCGCCCCCGTTGACTTCCACTTACGCGGCTTGTGCCGGTTGGCAAGACGTCGATATCGGTACCCACTTGAACGCGGGTCTCCAAGTACAGATAGATCGCGACCTCGGTGCTCTGTTTTTTCTTTTTTTTCATCACGGATGTCACTACGAACCGTGCTCTATTTTTAATTATGATGGAGAGTGCTGTTATCCGGGATGCAAATTTGAATCGCGCCCGAGTGGATTTGAAATTTTAATTTAGTCGAGCACGAAGCCATTCGCGTTTTCGTTGTTCTCTGTACATATACCTCATTCGGGATTCTGCAATTAAGTGAGAACGTGCTTTAACCGATCGAGAGGGAGAGAGAGAGAGAGAGGGAGATAGAGGTATTCGTAGAATTCTTGCATGAAATGAAATCCTCATGATAGGGTTTGTTTTCACTATCTTGGCAATAATTATTTCAAGCTTTTCCTCGAAATTAGCAAAGCTTTCCTGCTACTAGTTTATATGCATCTGAACGGGTGAGTTCACTTCTCTGAGCAATTATTGTAAGGCACTGGATTTCTCGGTAAATTATGTTTGTAAATATATGAAATATTCATGACTTGTTGTCTTTTGAAGCATTTAAATAGATTACAATGTACTATAATGACCGTTGATAGTCGTTTTCATTTGATACTTTATGAATAAAATAGTTTTAAACCACGATAAATATATTCAATGTTTTCAATACTTCTCAACAGAATCAGAAAAACACATTATTATTTGAAATATAAAACTTATAGAACGGTCTTAGAGTTACTGAATTTAAATCTGTCTTCAATCAGATTTGTAAAATCAAACATGGTGACTCAAATTGCAAAAAAAATAATATGTCAGATAAAAAAAGTTTCCTTCTATATACAACCATTTTCAACCCGTTATATTGATTTTTCCGTAACCTAACTTATGTGGTGCAAAATATGGACTTTGAGTTGTTCCTTAGTCAGCGAGCGATTAATGAAAGAAAACGTAACAATTTTCCAACTTTTCTCAAAATAATTTGTTATATTAAACCACTAAGCTAAGATAGGAGTAAAACAAACAACGGCTCTGCAAAGAGCATATCAGAAAACACAGATTGTCGCGTTTCGCACGAGTTGTTCCGATTTTTTTATTATCATCACTAGTAAGTCAAAACGGCAAGACGAGCGCAGCTATAACTCCAATTCGCTGAGCCTACGTGCATGCGCGCATCGGTTCACGCGACCATACGCACTCGCGGCGTAATCGAGGTATGTAATCGAGGCGCGGCCTCCTCCCCTCCCTGCGAATATGTACATGGATAACGCTGGCGAGTGGTACTCGTGAAGCAGCAGCAGCAGCAGCGCGCGGATCCCGTTTCACGCTGACTTGGCCAAGGACGTCTGAGTACTCGGCACCTGCACGCGGGGCCTACAGTCATTTCACATCCTGGGGGCTGCACGCGGCTAATAGGCGCGCGGGGGAGTCGAGTGGGCCAGTCGTCGGGGAGAATTAGAGGTGCTCGAAACTTTTTAGCGCATTGAGTGCCCGACAACGAGAGCGCACGCGCGAAAGTATGGGAGTATATGGGCATCCCAAGAGCCGCTGTTGTGCGCTACCGCCGAGGGCTTGCGACTGCTGCTGCTGCCTGCATGAAGCTCGCGAGCCTTTTGTTATTTCATTTGTCGAGAGAAAAAATAAGCGTCGATTGTGGAAACAAGGGCTTTGTTTTTATTTAGATTTCTGCTCTTCGTTTATTTGTTGTATTTTAACGTTTGCTTAGTTCTTACCCAATAGAGAGCTGTTAAATAGCGAGACGCGCGAAATTTACTCGAAAAATAATGTTTTACAAAGATTTCTTCGTTTCGTTTACAAGAGTTTCAGGAAAAAAAAGTAGAATTTCGAAAAGCACTGGGCGTTACAAGCGCCGTAGCTGAAACTAGAAAACGCATAAGCCTTTTTTCCCCTCTCCACGTACCTGAGCACGTGATATTTACGCAAAATTCGCAAGTATCGTCGGAAATCTCAGGGCCGGACCACTCGACAGCTACCACTAAACCCCCTTCCCGGCCATCTCCTGCACTCATGTATACCAGTGTGCGCGCGCACTCTTGAAGTGAGCGAACGAACTAACCTCCATATATATATATTGCACGCCTCGTCTTCGCCGTCGGGGGTGATTTTTCTCTCCTCTTTTCCGGCTCGCCTCGCGCGGCATTTACTTGGCTCTCTCGCGCGCGCAGTAATCGAGACCTTTTACGACTGAGCGCAGCCACGAGCAGCGCGCGCGCAGCCGTTCCCGTCGCTGACGAGTTTTAAGGATTTTTTTTTCTCTCTCCGAGGCGGGACTTATGGCGCTTGAATTCCTGAATGATTGCCGAATTGAGGGCATGGCTGGCTGTCTCGTTCTACAGTGAGCGCGCCTTTTTTTACGACCACTCGGGGGAAATAATGCGCGCGATTACGCGATAAGGGGGGGAAGTTTTTCTTTTCGCTACGGCTGAGAGGCGGAGGCGTGCGAACGCGTTCGGTCGTTACCTTACGTATCTAAGGATAAAGGGGCCTGAATCATGCTAATTCCATTGCAGCTTTTAACTTTTTGATGGGGATACTGTGCGTTAGAGCTTCATCTTCGATAGATGGATGCAAGGGTGGAGGTGCAGTGCTGCTTTCAGTGATGACAGAGGATTCGAAAGTTGGAGCTTCGGGACGATATAGTCAAAGCCGCTAACCAATTATCGACAGAGAACTTTGAGTTGATATTTTCTTAACTAATTCTTTAAGTACGTTATAATCAATGAGTTATTTCTTAGTATAATTAATGTATCTTTGATAGATTTAAACAGGTTTCTTTCAAAAGGATGTATCTTTTAATTAGTTAATAATATTTTTTTATTAACCATTATAGTTTGATAAACTTTTTAAATATATTGGTATTTGTTTAAATTTATTCTATAATTTTCGCTTCTATCGCTCTTATTCTAAGGCGCGACTACAGAAAATATGTAAATGATTAAGTTTTTTAAAATTCGAATATGATAAGAGTAAAATTCCCTGTATTATTATTGAAAAAGAATAATAAAAGACAATTGATTTCTTAAACTTTTGACTAAAATTAAATTTCAAAGAAAAGTTATATTATGCTGCTGATTGAAGCACGATTTAAAACAAACTGTAGCGATTCTTTATTCTTGTATCCAAAGTAATTAAATTTGTATTTTAAATCAATAAATTGAAGTTATTTCCAAAGAAAATCAATTTCATAAATGCATTTTAAGTATAAATTTTATCATAACGACAATAAAGTTATCGGAAAAGTGCTCCGTGCTTTTTGGCTTATCCGGACAATATCACGGTAACTGCTTCGAACTGTTCAATAGAGATTCGTATGCGACTTGGGAAATCTTTTTAAATTGAATATAATTTTCCTATATCGAGCACCATTTCTTAAACTATAGTACTATAGAAAAGTTCACGGAAATTGCTACATTTAAAAGACGAAGCACGAATTCGATAATTATTCGGACGTGCACGAGGGCGACACTCGCCCAGGTAAAATGCGCGCGTGCTTCGAGTATTTTAAAAGTTTAATAAAATCGCATCAAAATGGATGAAGAGGAAAATCCTGCAGCAAAGAAAAGAGAAAAGTATCAAGTCCTTTCCAGCACACCTGGCGATCCTCGTAAATCCTGGGAAGGGTGAGCGATCGACTATAAGTGAATCTTCGATATTGCCGCCAACAGAGAGAGAGGGGTGAGGGGGAGGGGAAGAAAGTCGAAGAAAGAGCACTGGGGGATAATAAAAGCGCACGCGCGTTGCGCACTTTTTACTCCATTATCTTTTTCAATCAGCGATTCAAGGGGGGCGATGATTTGTGTGGTTTGCAGCCTTCTATATCTGCACGTCCTTACCTTTCTCTGAAATCTGTGTGGATATACGTTCTCTATAGGCTATCCCTAGGCTAGAACAATATCTTAGCTTTATAATACAGGCGAGCACAGCTAAGTAACACAAAGTAAAACGTAAAACAACACATCGAACAACAAGCCACGAAAACGTGCCTACGTATACATACATGTTGATGAAGCCAGCGTGCCATCGTCGAGGGCTTACCTTGTTCGGCGGCGACTGGATGCCGTGGAAGGGCAAGTTCTCGTAGAAGGTCTTTGTTTCCGGCTCGGACAGACCCTCGGAGACGCTGTCCATGTGATTGCTATTTGCGGCCGGGTTCGGATCTGAAATTATTAATGAAAGAACGGGCTTCGTGTTGTTAATTTGATTCTTTTGCTCAACTCCAGCGATCTATTAACTTGGATCGAGTGGTTTTGACGTGATAAATCTATGCGGCTAAACTGTACCGTAATAAAAAACGAGGTATTCCCAATACTTTGTTTTCGTATCGTAAATCATGTCGTACAATCTGGTTTATTAATTTCCATAGTCAGCAAGTTTTGTAAAAATATACGAGTAATTCCATATGATTTGTAAATAATACAAGTAGAATCATATGGAATATTTGTCGAAAAGACCACTGCATAGATGTAATATGATAAACCCCACTCGATCAGAATTAACAGTCTATGATCTACACCATATTCTATTCCCCATATTCTGTCACGTCTATTAGACATTATCGAAATATCTCATCTATAGAGAGAATTGAGCTGTCACCCATCACCATTAAGGCATCATTTCACTTTGACAAAAAATCGATTTCTTTTCGATTTCATTTTTATAAAATCTATGTATTCAACAATATAAACCTACAGTTTCGTGAAGTCTTTCTCTATTTATGATCCGTCGCTGGTCGTTTACCTGAACCGCAAGGGAACCGCTCCGTTTCCCGCGCTAACTCTGCCCATGCAGCTATAAGTGATTGCATTTTTTTTTTCATAAACGTTGGTTGGATATGGAGCTTTTGTTTATTTAGAGTTCGTACACTACGGCTAATGTGTTAGTATAAATAGAGTGGTAACATTACGATGAGAACTTTTTCATTTGTTTTGCAAAAATAACTAAAAAATGTAAGATTTTAGTGAGTACTAGTAGATGTTAATGTTTAACTTCTCATTTTGCTCCTTAACCATACGACCCGTCCAGGCATATATTATGGAATAATTAATATGTACGAAGCAACATGTAGTTGTTTACATTGAACTTGTGTTTCAACTGAAAACAATTACAAGTTGCTTCTTATACATTAATTATTTCATAATATAAGCCTAGATGGCTCGTAGGCAAATGTACAAGGAGCAAAATATAATTATTGAACAATATCTACTATCGTTCGCTTAAGAATTTATCACAATACTTTTTTTCGGTTTAGAAAGTACTTGCCTTTCATACCCATGTGCACTTCCACAATTATATTTTAATAATTTATGACATAAAAATTAAATATTGAACCATAGCACTTCTATTTATTGAGAAAAAAATCAGTCTTTCTTAGCCCTTAAGTGAGATAATGCCTTAACACAATTATTTCCACTGCGAGCTACTGGCAGCTTCACAATCTAATGATACAGATTAACATGAAATGAGTTCCTCCACTAACGAATAAAGTCGTTTAAATGAATATATAAAACAGGCATGTATATTTATAGTATATATAAATTGTGTGTACTAGGTAGATATCATTGATTTAGTATAGACAAAGTGTTGGTGCATCGTCAAGTATAGAACTCAGGTGCTGTTTTTCGCTAGATTGGAAATTCATTAGAACATTGAGACACGTATATAGAGAGTCAGTAGGCAGCGTTGAAACATTCAAGAGTGTTCTTAGTTTCACATTAGGTATAGCGGGAGATAAGCAAAGCAAATGAAGGAGCGTAATGAGGGTATAAATAATGAAATAAGAAGGTCTTGCTATATATTTACCCCCGAAGCTGTGTTACAAGAAGTTTAACGTGATTAAAAATTCTCGCGTCGAGTTCATCAGAGTTTCTATTAATTTTTAGTATACTTTTCCTTAATTATTTCCATTCGACTTATGAAAACTACAAAAAATAAAATTCAGTCTTCACTTGGCAGTACTTTCTCACACCAGCATTCATTCTCGATATAACGGTTGTACCACCAATACGCGTTAAAACAGTTCTGACCACTCTCCAACCGCTCTAATTACAACATCTCGACATAAACATCGACCCCAGGCAATGCTCCCGGCAAAAATTTCAATAGAATGGTGCGTGGCAGTGAGGTGCTCTTAATTTTATTATCATTGATTTCATAACGCGCGACATTGTAGCGATATCAACGCGCGCCTGTATGGGAACAATAGCTGCTCCCGGGTAGCGTTAGCGCGGGCATTTTTAAAATTCTTACGAGCAAGCATTGTTGGACGTGCGAACGCGCATAAAGAGGCGGCTCGAGGAACCATAAAAATAAAAGTAAAAGAAACCCTGTGCGTGTGTATGAGAGCAAGAGAGTGAGAGTGAGAGAGGTTGGAAGCCATGTGCGTGTACGAGGCGCTTCTACTATACGTACCTGCCCCGGGCTTTTTGCGCTTACGGGACACATTGTTCCTGGCCCCTTGTTCCTGCTGCTGCTTTTGCTTGGGATGCGGCGAGCCGGTTGACGACTCCTGCTGCTGCTGTCGCGGCGTTATTCTCTTGTACGTCACAGCTATGGGGAACATACATGTACACATACTCTGACACCCACACGTATATACTCGCTTGGGGAACCCCGCAAGGAATACGCTTTTAAAGGCGAGATAGAGAGAACGAGAGAGGGAGAGACGAGATTTCGCAGCGACGTATAATGCCAGCCTCTCTTGTTGGTTTTTCGCAATGGGTATTATGCAGGTGAGAGCGGGAATCTCGATTATGGGAGCGCGAGCGCCGTCTTCCGATATATCGGAAAAGGATGTACAGGATTCAGAATTGGAGAAGGAGTGGGATATAGTAGTAGTTGGACGGGGTGGAGCCGCATCAGTTTTGTACGTGGCAATTTCGTCGTGGCTTCGCAAACTGGGTTCGTGTATTAGTAGTACGCGTGCGTCTCCGTATCTGAGATTGCTTGTGAAACGTCTCTTAGGAAATGAAAAGAGTATTTTGGTTGTGACAGCCTGTATTGATTTCTTTTCTGTCTATGGTATTTCTTTTTAATTGGGATTCTAGTACACAGAGGATCCCTTGTCTTTACCGCAGTTTAATTTTAAAAGATGTTAATATAAATATCATTAGATAAATTGTTTAACATTTCACGAGTTCGTTATTGATAAGAAAATAGTACACGTATAAACGCCTAATTGAAATAAATGATAAAGTAAATAGAAATGTTTTGATCTGAACCGATTTGAATCCGAACTGAGGCTTTGAGAGGAAAAAAACTGAAAAGAGTGAGAAACTCATTGGCACGTTTTCATACGTATATGTAGGATCCCGAGATCTATATCGACGAATCCTATTTTGTGCTGCACGCACCATACCTTTGCCTCCGTAAAAAGGCGAGAAATCTCAAATTTCACGAATCACGTATCACTTCGTCTCTCGTCGCCGTCGGAAATAAAGATCTTGTCTCTCCGTGCCGAGAAATACAGGTTCTCTCTCTTTTTCTTTTTCTGTTTCGCGACGTTGTCATATATATATGTGAAATGGCTGTGTGCCACTTGGGACGTCAATGGATAGGATGAACATGGAGGAGCGGATCAGGTACATTCAGACGATTCCCAGGAAACACTTCACGTGCTCGTGGCTCCCGAAAGCCGCGAGGCGGCAGAGGTTACGGGAATATGGCGTTCGATGAGTGTGAAATGAGCATTGAAGCATCAGACCGACAAAGTCGTTTTCGGTTTTCTAAATAATCTAGTACATAGATTTTACGAAGTTGTACTGGCAATCTAGTATTGCAAAGAATGTGAAATCAAAGCCAACGTTTAATTTATCCAATTTTTAAATATCTCATATAATAAAATTATTGGACAATGTATAATGAAAAAAAGACGTTTATATGAAAATCAATCTCTTCAATCGATTTCCCGATTATCCATTCGTGGTATACGCAGCCGCCTCCTTTATCTTTTATACCCAGCCATACCGGAGTAATTTCTCAAATCTACTATACTACGCAATTCGTGTACACAGCGGGCCATTAGAAAGCAGCCACGGGAGCCGCTCAACTTCACCCTTCCCTTCCCTCTTTCTCCTCGCGAGTAACGAGGTCGGGTGTAAACTTTTTATTCCTCGGAAAAATGTAGCCCGACAGAATCGAACTATCGCCCCGGGACGCCGGTACGCGTACAGTCGCCTCGGGAGGGAACGCAGCAGTCTCGAGAGGCCTGCCACTCTAGTATATAGTCCATCAAGCGAGAGAGGGAGATAAGAGAGGGAAACGAAGGACCGGGAAATCGAATCAGTCTAGCGAGAGAGAAAGAGAGAGAGAGAGAGAGAAAGGGGAGGGGGAGGAAGGAGCGGCCTGGGCTTTAGGCCGGAAACGATTACGTCGGCTGTCGCGCCGTTTAAACGCCATCGATAATGCGCGAGCGCGCGTCAGGCGCAGTGGTTATCCGCGCCCGTGTTTTAGATAAGGTTCGCGCTTGCGAAAGAGGGGAGATTTCTTTCGTTTCGTTGCAGTATGCTTGAATAAGAAGAGAGGGAGAGAGATCAAGAGAGATAGAGTAGTTCTAGTTAGGGCTTAGATGATCATTCTGTTCCCTCATTCAAATACGTATTCATAATCAGGATGTTTGACAATCAAACATTCGCATATCCGAAGTATCGTTTTATAATGTTTAGGGTGAATAGAAAATACATTTTGATAAGTTATTAGTACTGATGAGTTGATGATTGAGGTATAATTATTCTAGCCGTGTAGTGGTAAGTGTGAGATGTGGCAGTAGGTCTCTATTTGGAGCGCCCCGAACAAAACATTTTTGGTAACATTATTCGGTTATTATAATGTACTTTAAAATTTTCAAAGGAATAAAAAGCATATAATGGTAAATTTTCAATTCGCGGCATTTACATTTCCATTAACTTTGAAAATGAAAAACAAACATCCTTGATATACTCAAAACATAGGGATGTTAATCATCTGTTCAAAGATAAGGGCTGTTTTTACTACTCTCCGAGACTAGTTTTGTCATAAAATAGATAATTAAACACGTGATTCTTAGAATGATAATTATTGTTTTTCAAAGAAAATCTGAATTCTCATAAAGCATTATATAATATATTCTTATAAATCAAGAGATGGTTTCAATAGTTTTACTGTTAATTAAAGATACTACAAAAGAAACAAATGAAAAAATGTTAAAACTACTGATTGATTCTCGAATGAATTTCAAGAATCTGGATTAATTTACGACTGGCTTTGTGCTCCCTCTACCCCCGCCTTTCTGATAATATCAAACGCAAGAGAATGTAATCCAAGAGCTCGCCGCAAAAACACCAATCTAAACATAGTGCAAGTACTTTCTCCCATCCACTCGACACGGCTACATTGCATTCGCCGAGATCAAAAGTAAATGTGAAAATGAGGTGAAGAACGAAAAAAGTGAAATGAGCGCGCGCGACAAAGACGAGCGAGCATCAGTATCTATCCGAGACTCTTAATACTAGTGGCGGCGGTGATTGAGTCGAGCCCCCACTCACCTAAGAGGCGTGGAAGAGAATGAGAGCAGGGAGAGAGAGAAAAAAAAGTATAAGAGAAAGAGAACTTTTTACGTGAGCGCGCGCTTGCCTTCCCTTGACGGGACGATTATGATTTCGCAAAATTTCAACGACGTGATGTAGTCTATCGCGATGTCTTTTTCCCTCTTGATTTAGATTTTTCAAACTCGGGGCTCAGTGGTTCTCATGAGATAATGCTGATAATAATACTCTTATTTTTTCAGGAGTGTATATTTATGAATAAAATGGCTATTGGCAATTTCACCTACAATCGCGTTCTGATTGATAGTTTTCGAAAAGTTATACAGTATACATAAAACTAGGTTAATTGAATCGTCGAAAGTAAACGTGAGTAAGCTATAGCTTTGCTAATATTTATCAGAAAAGTACTTTCAAGATTCATCTTTACCAGGAATGTCGAGAATGAAAGATGTATATTTAAGATTCCAAGAACACCAGATCACTAATACAATTTCATGAAGATTTATTCGCGGCCACCGGGCGATAATCTATCATCCGAAACTAATCCACCTTCTTTCACTTGTTGTTTTTTCTCATTTCCACGAAAATTAATACTCCGAAGGAGTGAAGAGCGGCAGCGCTGCTGATACATAAATATATACCCCCCAGTAGGCCACTCAAAGGTACGCGCTAGCACGCTCCTCCCACGCCCTCGCATAGTAATCCAGGGCGCGCGCGCGCACGCTTATTTATTCAGAAAGGGCCTGGGCGTAAAAAAAATGTGGCTTTCGCAGCCACGCGTTGTGGATAAGCATTGTCAGAGGAGCTTTTGTGCCTGTAATATACAACACGCATCTGGTGCGCGTGCATACGTCTTTTCAAACGTGCTAGCGCCACTTTTTCCTGCTTTCTGTGTCTGTATGCGTCAGTGGCAAGAGGCATTTTTATTTACTCCACCACGGGTTTCGCTTTGGCCTTTTATTCGCAAGGGAGCAATGTTTTGCAGGAATATATTAATTAAAAATTAATTTCATTTTACTCATTAACCCATGCACGCGTTTGTGGTGGACATAACCAAAGTGCGTCAAGAGCCATTTGAGGTTTCCGGCCACGCTCTACAATTACCCGAGATAATTAAGTTTGAGTTCTTGGTAGCTCTGGAATTCAGTCCTGTTAATGTAAATAATGAATTTCATAATTCTGGAAGGCTACGGAGCTTGCTTGACATATTTAACTTGAAAATTTTTTATTATACCAGGAAAAAGGTTTTCACTTCCTTTTTCTGTGCAACTAATAAGCTGCACGTTTATGAGATGTGAAGGCCTGGTAATTTTTCACTTGTCTCTTTCATTGACTTATCTATCTATCGTCTCACAAAGTCAATATTCCTCAAGCCATTTCTGGAACTTTTTATTGACTGCTAAATTTTCAGGTGGATTTTTTTGCGGAAAATTCAAGGTAACACAAAAAGCTATTTCAAACACGATATTGTAAATTCCCAATAAGTATAATTACTATATTAGGGACAACAAAAAATATTACAAGTGCAAAATATTCTCAGATAAGCATGAATAGATTTGAATTTGTTCAAGAAAAAATCATTTCGAATATTTAAACAACATTATATGACATAACAATGATTTAATAATAAAAAATTTGTATCTGTTTATACCATTTTTCAGGCTCACTTACATTGTACATAGTTAACGGTGCAGATAATTTATCTCTATATACGAATACATTCTAATTGGCTATTTGAATTGTATAAAAAAAATCACGTGGAAATTAAGCAGTCTCACCAAAATAGCCTCTCCCGCGCACAATGTATATTTATCTTCCTCCAAATCATTTATCGCTGCTTAACTGGTAATCGATATGAAAAAAGTTCCGTTAAAAAACCTCAACTATCGATCGAACGCCGTCTTTATGGGATTAATGGGTTAATATTGCTGCTCTGGTCTCAATGCGACGATTCCCCACTTCCCAAATAGTTTCAAACGTCTCCTCTATCTACTTCCTTTATCCCCTCTTACAATCATTCCCCCTGTCCCCAGAGCTATTCTCTCGCACCGTCTCATTCAACCTTGTTGGCTGTGATTTTATCCGCATGACTGTACTGTGTATCGCGTTTTCGAGCCCTTCCTTTTACGTGCGTGCTTTTCTGTGGGAGCGGATATTTTGTTGGACGGATAAATTTTCCTATAGTTAGTTTTTCAGAAAATTCAGTCATTATCGGAATTTCATTGTTCGAATAAATAGTATTTCTAGAAAATTTTCGTTATTTACATGGAATTGTTACATAGCCATGATATTTTGAAAAAATATTCTGCACGTATAGCTCCATGCCAGAATCAACAATGTCAGGTTTGAAAAATATTTTGATATATACCTACCCCCTTTTTTTAATTTGACTATTGTATTTCATGAATTGTGCTTCCTTGTGAACTTCAAAGTCAAGAAAACCGTATTTCCGAGTGTAACAATTAGTTACTGTCCAACAAGTAGAATTTTATCAATCGAATTTTAGCAAGCGTATTACTGGTTTCTAGTAATTTTCGTAGAATTCAATTTAGGCTCTCTAGAATACTACATGTTTGATTTCTAGAATATAAAAATAAATAAAAATCCAAATAAAATTTTATAGATTGAATAGCGGCTTGATTAACAATTGCTGCCTTTGAAAATATGGACTTTCAATATTGAAGTTCGTAATCAAGCTCTATTTATTACATGATGTAGCCAAATCAAGGTTGTTTTATTTTCAATAAGTAAAATCAACAATTCCCATGATTTAGAATTAAACAATCCCGAGTTGAACCTGAATCAAGATCAAAATTGATCTAACTATTTGCAAACCCGAGTTTGATTATCTATATTTGTCACATGGCTTCAAATAATGGTAATCATTGAAACATCTCCCCACATTCCGAATGATAAAGATTCTGTGTACCACTTTCTCGATCTATGGAATCTCACGCTATATTAATTTGAGTAAAAGTATAATTTATGATTGACGCGATAGTGCCAATTTCAGATTATCACCGTTTACGTGATAAGTGACATGAGGAAGTTAAACATACTATAGTTTTATTTACGAAACTTCGTAATTAGTTTTATAATTGGCGATAAATTAGCCATGATTTCACGCCGAGTGCCGAGCGCAAAATTGACAATTAAAATTCCAAAAGAATTTTGCAATTACCCGCGTCCGCTCGCACGATCCATATATGCACCGGTAATATAACTTGGAAATAATTTACCGCCAATCTCACAGCCGATAAAGAATCACTCTTAAACTATATCAATAACCATCCCACCGAAATTTCCATTATAATTGCAAATTACGTCGGAAGCCATTACCAACACGAGCCAGTTCGCGTAGTCGACGTTATAAAGAGGATGCGAAAATGGCTTTACTGTCTCTGTCCATCCCTCTGTCCCTCTCTCTTTCTCTCGCCCCTTCTCGCTGGACGCTGAAACGGATACAAGTGCCGTGCACTATCCGTAGCCACGCACGCGCGCTCGCGCGGTCGGGTGCGAGAGCCGCGTCAGCTCCTCACCTGTCTTTCCGCGCGATATTCCGGGAAAGGTGTCGGATTCCTTGAGCTGCACGGCGCTGAACATCGCTCGGATCTTGTTGGCTCTGGCCAGCATGCCCTCGTCGTGCTGCTGCTGCTGAGTCGTCGATGGCTGGTGTCGGTGCTGCTGCTGCCTGTGCCGTCTGTGCGGGCGGATTTGGCCAGCAGCCGGCTCGTCTTTGCCGGTAGCTCGACGAAAGGGTCGCACAGGCGCCCGCATCGGATACTGCTGCTGCTGCTCGCTGCTCGTCAGTGGCGTCGAGTCCGAGGAGGAGGCGGCGGCCGAGCGCAAACGCGAGCTTGTTGACAGCGGCGGCGAGGGTAGGTCGGAGGCGATAGACGCGCCCGACACTAGCCCGAGCCGCGGACTGATGGCCAGGCCCGAGCGCATGCTGTGCGTGCGATTGATGTGCACCAGCACGCCGGGCTTGAGGGGCCAGCGAGGCACCGACGGCACTGGAGATTGTTGGCTCTGCTGCTGCTGCTGCTGCGCGGAGTGCGAAGAAGCTGTGGGAGATGGCGGTCCGCCCTCCGGACTTCGGGGGGCGCTTTTAGATTGCTGCGCACCGCGGGTGGATGCTTCTTTCGAGGGAGCTGTTATACATCGAGAGAAGTTGCTTCGAGGAGCGAGCTAGAGGGTTCCGGCAGGAAGTTGGAAATAGCGAGCTCTTCTTGGAGCGTCTTTTAGTGTGCTTAAAAAGAGACGCTGAGAGGTGTCAGGAGTGACACGGCACCGTTCGCCCGGTTTTTATTAATTCATTAGGCTATTTGAGTTATAGTTTTACTTTGAAAAAGCAACTGCGAATATTAATTTACATCATTTGAAAGTTTTTAAAGGGCTTTCGTCAAAGATGAATTACCGTCCTAAATAAACTTCTCTCGATACATAACTCTCCGTCGCGATTATATATAGAACAAAAGTCTGTATGCAGCTACTTATGTATAATAAATATGACGAAATAAAAAAATAATCTGCTCATTTGGCGTGCCCGAGGTTGCCTAATATTTTTTTTAACCCATCTTCTGGACGTAATTTGTCCCGTTTCGAAAAATATCGAACTATTAAAAAAGCTTTTGCAACAGCTAGAGTTTGTTGAAATTAACATTTTCTTTTAATCCTAAAAAATATCTTTATATTATTCCGTCATTGTAAAATATAGAATACACATTTGTCGAACAGAAAATAGAACTATAGAAAACAGAAAAAATAGTACTTAAAAAAGTACAGAAACAGTGAAAAGTTATGTTAGTTCAAGGTTGAGCATACAAAGCACGAAATATCGTGAAAATTCATATGTATGGAATTTTTCATTTTACATGATATTTGCTTCGTTTCAAACTTCGCAGTACAACTAAATACACTTTTTTATTTCGAGAAAACCAATGAAAGCTTGTATTTTCGTGTTGTATTTTTCTATTTAAAAATGTATATTCTATATTTGCTGAAGCAAGGATTTATATTTGAGCATGTTGAACGTTTAATAGAAAAGGTTATTCACGCCAAAAAAGTTATATCAGAGATAAAAAAAATACTAATTAAAAAATTCTAATAAAAGATGCACTACTATAGGTATAAATAACGATAATAATAAATAACAAAATGCATTCCGCGAAATAAAATTTTTCGCTCGCTTATAGGGGACGCCGAAATGCCAGATTTTTCGTATATTTCATTGCATACGTATTACTACTTTTTTAATAATATTTCATAAAAGACTTTTGTTCTGAATAAATAAGAGTACAGTAAAATTCTTAAAATAATCCACCACCAGTAAGTACACAAGTATATATAGGTTTACGTGTTGTAAAGGTGTCGACAAACTGCTTTTTTTGCCTTAATAATTTCATGACAATGGATCAAAAACAACAGGTTTGCGCCACACAATACCAAGGAATACTTAATCTACCACCACCATCACCAACAGCTTCGCCATCAATATCCAACCGCCACCACCACCACCACCACCACCAGCACCGGCTTACGAGCAAAAATCCAAGGCAACACGTTCCGGCGAAAACAAAAGAGCCGACGGAAAATCCAGCGGTGCAAAGGCGGAGCTGCTGCTCCACTACCGCAGGAGGGAACGCGGCTAAGCCGAATACTTCCTTATCTGCGCCGCGCCCCGGTGGATTAAGCGCGCCGGAGGACGAGCAACCGGCCCGGCCATTTCACGCTTCGCGGGAGTCAAGAGCCGTCGTCCGCCTTTAATCTCGACCCTTCGCGCTTCGAGGGCCTATATAATACTGCGATCGGCTCGAGCGCGGTATGGACGTAAAACTGGGTCGCCCAGGAACTTTGATTATTCAGTCTGGTTGGGGGAGGGGCGGGGATTGAATTAATAAAAATTATCACAAACGCTGTAATTCTGGGAAGTGCGACCACGAGAATGAGTATTTTTTCGACGAATCGCAGTTGTTTGTTTAATGAAACATTTTTTCGCTGTTCGCATGCACAGCACAAAAATGCTATTGACGTTGTTTGCAAAAGAATTTCGATATTGGCATCGAATATTTGTTTATTAAATTCATACTGCAGAGATATTAATTAAAAATAGTATATTGAAATATAGGAATAATGCAATTTAAATTAAGTACATACCAATGAAAAGTATAATAATTACGTTTATGAATGATAAGCTTTGATAATATTAAAAGAAATCATACATATCTTCCATACGTCATTCGTTAATCAGTTAAAAAACTCATATAATACCATCGGCATTTTCCATTGTCAAATGAAATTCTCAGAATACCCTAGTAATTGATGTATAAATTGAATTGAGCTCGTGCTCGAGCTCATTATCGCGAACGTGTGCATTCAAGATGAATTTCTGCTTGATCTACAGCGTATATGTTATAACTTATATAATTAGAAACTACCATACCCTCCTTCGATATCATATCCGAACCGCTGTAACATTACGGCAGTACAATTTAATTCATGGAACGCATAATTGCCTTTTCGAGAAGCCAAACAACCTCTTCTATGAGAGCCGCAGAAACACGTACATCACCATGCCCGCGCGAATAATCTCACCCCCATTATAATTTCGCGCACACCTGCATCACCTGAATTATGAGTCGATCACCGCTCCGGTCAATAATTTTCACGAAGAAGAAGATGCGTGCGAGGCTTTCGAGCAAGCCTCGCGACATTAGCTCAGTAAGTAGTTAGGTTAGAGTACCGGACTATAATTGGAGCCCGAGATGTCGTATATATTTTTTACGCGAATTATTTGTCTTACTCTACTATCGTCTCCTCATAAGTATAACAGTGGATTTCGAAGTATACGACGTCGTTGCAGCGTCGTTTGCCTGTCGCATAGATGCGAGCGCAAAGAAGACGGAGGAAAATGTGGGTCGCGAAAATTGGGGATAGGCGACGAGCGCGCATTTGTTTGCGCTTTAAGGGCATGGACTGAGCGCGGGAGTGTTTTTCGCCGGAGACGTGCAATGTAATTTATCAATTTCTTGCGCGTCGACGAAGTGGGAAGACCATTTGATTTTTTGCCTCGCCAGCGGAAAATCTGTTCCGCTTTCGGGGATGACGAGATTTCCGTGAGTCTTGTTTAACGGTGAATGAGAGTATCACTTCGCAAGAATGGTAAAATTAAAATAGATTTGATTCTCCAAGTTCGTTAGTAGATTAGGTAAAATTTCAAGTCTACGTGTATAAATTTAAGTTTGAATTACACTTATTTCTTTCCACAAACAGCATGAATCAGCGGAGAAGCGAAGAAGTCGCACGTATGCTTACGCGCTCGCTCTACTTGGCGAGGCGCTTCAAAGGGAACATTCAACGGTATTCTATTACACAGTACGTTTGCGTGCTTCCTTTCCCAATATACCCTTGACAGGGAATTACCCCCAATTTAAACATATAAGAAGATACAAGCTATAATAGCTTCACGCGCATACATACATATATCCACTTGCCCACTTACACCATCACCATCAACAACTTACCTCTGCTTCTCATGCAGCACCAAATCCTGCGCCCCGCGCATTACCGAAGCTTACCTAGTGGGAGAGAGACAGTGTGAGAGAGAAAGCAAGAAAGGGAAGCGAGAGGGAAAGCCAATGTGTAAACGCGAAACAAGGTGTGCGGGCGCAAGCGAAAGATAAAAAAGCTAGATAGAGAGAAGCGCTGGCTATATAGGGTGCTGAAAAAAAGCAGACAAAAAAAATTGCAGCGAGAAGAGAGGAAAGCGGAAAAAGAGAGAACGAACACGAGGGAGAGAAGCTTTAAGCGGGATAGTTCAGTGCAGCAGCATACGGCCGTCGGGCGCAAGCTTTGCATACGTTTGCATGCACGCGAGCGCCGGCGTAACTCTCGTGAACAGACGAAATCGCGAGGAGAGTGCAAGAGAGAGAGAGGGGGAGAAAGGACCGATTGGAAGAAGAATTAACGACCCGTCCCCTGCGGCTCATTAGCGCGCGCCCGCCTTCCGTTTGATTATGCGCCGGGGGAGCGCGCAGGTATATCATCGCGGCTTTCGATTTTTTTTTTTTAACGTGCTTGATTGCTGCGATCTTATATAGCGGGGAAAGATATCCCGAAATTTTCGGATCTGTACATAATACATACGCACGAGTGTAAATGCAGTATGAATCTCGCGAATATGGCTGAATTTTTTACCGTCACGCCCCAATCGTAAATTCGCGAATGGCAGATTGTACAGGTGCGTCGCACGTATATGTGTGCGACACATAAAGTTGTCTGGCCCGCGAATACAGTGAGTGGTATTCTTCCAAATCAAGGTGATACATTCTGGATTCGGGAAGGACAAAAAGAAGCGCCTTAGAATTGAATTTCTTTCTTTCTTTTTTATCGTTTTCCCGATAGAATTTATATTTCCACGAGTAATCAAATACGTGCTTGATGAATGCAATGGACAGCTCGTCAATATAAGAGTTTTTTGTTGACCAATTGAATGAGCATCTAAATTATTCAAGTTCAATTTCAAATTTTCTGGTTGGACTTTTAAGTATCTATAGCGTTTACGATACCTTTTCATATACCAGGCTACTGATCAATTCATCAATATAGTTCAACGCCTGAATGAAACTTCTATTTCCAATTTCCAGTAAATCAATTCAACTTTTCCATTCTGTGTAACAATAATCCTCGCTTGACCCTCCATTCCGCAATAAAACTTCCCCTCTTGTATATATTCCAAAGCAACTACGAGTAACGCGCTCTTTATAAAATTCAAAAAGACCCGTTCTCTCCGTTTATATATATATTATTACACTGGAATAATCGATTAACTGTCAGTCATTGCCGCCGTCCTTCTCCGAATACTTCACTACCGCTTGTCCAATTGACAGTCCAAGTGAAACATACGTTCGGATTGCTCGCGCGCGCGTACAAATCATCCCTTATCGCAGCAGCAGTTAATAATGACGTAACATTAAATTCCGACGGGCTGGGCTGGGCCACGCGGTGAACAATTAAATACGGCAGAGTTCAGCGGCGTTGGACGCCATCCAAGAGTCTGCGCGTGCTCTCTCTCTCTCTCTCCACCCCTTGCGAGATATCCGTTTTCCCAGTCATATGCAGCCCTGTGGCCGACGCGGCGAAAGGGCGGTTTTGATTTTATATACGACGCGCCGTGTCGCTACCGCCGCGACAATTCGTAGAAATCAAGGAAATTACGCTAACGCTGCATTTATATATTTATATATGTACGCAATGCCGTGCATCCTAAGCGCTGATTCTGACGTACTTTGTACATTACAGCCGCTATTGCTGCTACTGCCGGTGCTGCGATATCGCGCTCTTTCGCATAATTGCCCGCGCCGTTTCTCGCGCAGCTATAAACAGTCGGTATTTCAGCAACGGAAGATTTTTCATTCCAAAAGTAATGAGCTAGACGGCAATTTAATCTCTCATTGAGTTCGTTGTTTGCATAGCTTTATTCTTTTTTTACTTGAGCTTATTGAGTATGAGTGGAAATTGCTTATTCTTTTTCGACCTGTTTCTTGGTTACTTTTTAATTGTTATTTTCTATTTCGAGCTATTTTTTTTATTTAATAAAAGAGTACAAAAATGTATTTTTGAAGTTCTTCGCGTTTCAACAGCAAAATTGGTTATCCATTTCCCAAGTCCTTATGAATAAAAATAGAATTAAACGAAGAAAATTCAACAATTTCTTTAGAGATATTATAAAAAAAAAAATTTGCATTTTTTGAAATAACTAGAAATGTCAATGCGCGCTTCGCGCGCTGTACTGTGGGCCAATCCAATTTTACATGTCCATTTCAAATCGACCAATCACAATCATTGGAGGTGAAAATCTCAAGTCCATCTCTTTTTTGTATAAGATAATATTCTTCAACTCTGTTTTTCGCTCAACAGGAAACATAATCCTTGCATTTACGTAATTAAAATTACGCTAGAAGCAAATCCCGACTTAATCCCTTTGAAACATGACTATTTTGTTATCCTCGTTCCAGAAAAAAATAATCTTTTGCAAAAATCCGACGGTCCGATTAGCGTGACGTAGGAAGATGAAACGCCTGGAGCGAGCGGAAGACAAAGCATTGCGCTGAACTGCCTTTTGCGCGCGTGTACAAGACACATCCTTTAGAGTACATGTTCTATCGTCAGGTAAGCTTTCACGTATTACCTGGGTTCTTTAATTTAAAGGCTTTTTAACTTAACAATTCGTGGAAGCGGTCGCACTGCTCGATTGGGAAGGGATACGTGAGAAAGGGTATACCGATGTAATCCGCACAGAAAATAAAAGTTTTGCAGTTGACGAGGGATGTGGCATTTGGTGTAAAATCCACACAAGAATGTGTAAATGCACAGAGACTTGTGGAAGGGTTTTATCTAATGAAATATTATAACTAATTAAATTACTATTGTTAATGCAATGTTACTGATAACAAGAATAAAATTTCCCTATAGTGATAGTTGAAGACCGAAAAATTCGTCACATCGCAGTTGTAAATCTCCAAATTTGGTATGAAAAAGTTCAAATATCAGGGGGATCAAAACTTTTTTAAATAAAAACTACGAAGGTTGGCAATATTGAAGTTTTGAAGTTCAAAAAGTTATAAATTTATTGAAAAGTCAATTTGAATATATTTTTCATTTTATCAATTAAATTTAAAATTCACTTGAAATTGGATTTTTGATAAACAAAAATATCTGGATGCTATTCATTTTATGTTTGTGCAGTGTACTGTGAATGAAAAACTCTTACAAGTTACACAAAAATTCAAGATTTATTCAGTAAAACTAGAAAGCGAATGTAAATATGCACCCGTTTCAATGGTGGAATTCATATAGAAAATATCTACAGATGGCATGTATTTCAGCGATACCTTTATCGACTGAGAAAGAGTGTTTGAAGGACCGGAAATACTGCGACATCGCAGTGAAAGTGTTAAACAATAAAAAATGATGGAACCAACAATTCAGATACAAGAGGATAATGAATACAATGAAAAAGTAACTCTAAAGGACAATGAATGCCAAAAGATTATTGAAAATGTCGATTTCTTATGCGCTTTGAACGACGTTTCCTTCTTGCTTCCGAGCTCGCGTCAAGCATCGCCCGACGTATAAGCAAGCGCGCGCGAGTCCTGTGCTTGGATTTGGCTCTCGACGCTCACTTCATTCTGCATTTTGCACTTTGCGCGACGACGGCATTAGAGGCCCTTGTTCGAGTTCGCCAGCGTAGGGACATTACTGCGCAAATGGACAGCTAGAAGCCTGGGTGAGAGGGACGGGGGGTAGGTGTGCATAATACGGAAAAGCCGGCCAAGCGCGTGAGCATGCAATCCTCCTAAAAGTGCAATCGTGCATTGAATGCGATAATGGACTGTCGAGCCTGCGTGTGCGTGTGTGTCTCATTTTTTTTGCAGCTCGCCACTACTTCTCTATTACGTTCTTTTGGTTTTCGTTGGTACTTACTGTTCGCGTTCCTCCAGCTCGACCACTCGGTTATTGTCTGTGCGTGTGTCGTTTAGGCACGAGAAACAGAGTGAGAGAAACAGACGGGTCGGGATTTACAAAGCGGAAGGGTAGGCGGATAGGGAAGGAGAGACAAAGAACACAAAAATAGAGAAATGAAATATTGTGAGCAACAAAATTGTGTGTAGAGGGTGGGCTTTTTATGGGGTCAGATCCACTGCGAATCTGTGGTATTATGTTTGTTATGGCATTTTGCTGTCAATTAAGGTCGAATGTACGCATATTCATCACGTGTATCGTGCAACATGTTTCTTGTTTCATTATTACATTTTTTATAATCTATTTTTACTACGCTCTTAATGAGCTTGCAAATTTTATTAATATTTTGTAGAACAAATAGAATTCTAATGAGACATAATATACTTGTGTGTCTATTTAGTACATACGCTCTAATATGACTGTCAGGTGGTTTTAATCTTGTTATAGGTAACGTGTTAAATTTGAATGTTAAAAGCAACTTGGAATTAGCTAGCTGATGTAAGCTTGCTTCGTTAATATATTCTTGAAAATAATACAATAATAAAAATATGAAGAAATATTGCATTTAAAGAAATAAGTAAACCGTAGGAAATACATATATATAATACTGAAATTCAAATGTCTGTTCCGAATGTAAAATCATATTTGAGTTTTAGGTCTTTATTAATATTGTCATTAGTAAGCCTGTTATCCGATCACAGGTTGTATTCCACGAAAAAGAAAATTATAGCGAGAACTAATAAATTCAACGGCTATTGACAGTAATTAATAGTTTTTGCTATACGAAACATTATAGAGAATTGAAAACAAGCACAACTGTCTTTTTGATAAATTCACGAAAAATAAACATTTTGCTAATAATTAATTAGATTGAATGAATTAGTTGCGTTCTAAGTAGTTTAATGAAAATATCGTTTATATGCAGAGCATTCCCATTAGTGGCGCAATTTGGATTAAATCACAATGCACGTTTCTACTTAGGTATACATATGCGTTTTAGCAATCGATGCAGACAAAACTTATAATTACTCAATTCCAAGCTTGTATAAATACATAATGACAAAGTAATTATGATTACCATTTAATGGCACATTTAAACGGTTTTTTGTTTCGTTATATGTACAACGTGCTATATTTTTTTATGAATCTCATTTCTTTTTTAACGTTTGCCATTATTAAATTCTTCTTAATCGTGGTATTTCATTTTATGAATTTCTGATATTTATTTTTAGATTCATGCGTTATCTAACATGTGTGTACGTGTGTGCGTGAATTTGTGTATGCATATGTATATGTTATGTTTTGTATTAATTTCGACTTACAATATAAATTTAATCCTATCTTAAATTTCCTAATAATTTATAATTCTTAATAATTTTTTAAAAATAAATCAATTTCTGTTATTCTAATGATTTTCTAATATTTCTTTATCTATATTATTTATTAATAAATAAAAAATGTATTAAAACTATATCAAACGGTTTTCTAATTGATTGTGTTAACTTACATTTGAGCTTGCTGTGCTTACGCCGACACATAAGGAAAATGATCACACAGACAACAATGATCACAAGGATGATGATCACGGTCACTGCGATCACGATGACAAGTAGGTCACCGTCTAATCTTAACCACCAGGGTATGCTAGCTGAAAAAATAATTAAAGCCATTTTTTATAATTTATTTTATAGTCAGAATTGGTCTAACAAACAAAAGATGAAGAAGTTGAAGTTGATAGGCATATAATAATCGTTGCTTTTGAATGTTTTGTTGGGAAAACTAATTCGTGCACATAGTGAGAAATGTGGAAATAAATATAATATGTAAGTATGAAATGTAAGGTAGAAATATACATTTTTAGTTAACCTCTGATCTAATAGCTCAATCAAGTAAATTATTTAATTCTACCGTAAATGTTAAAATATATTAGAAGAATTTCCATGTGAAGCAAGAGCCCATTTAATTTTTGCCGAAATAAAAAGACATGACTAAAGATTCTGCTCGAAAAAAGGAGATTTTTTTCAAGTTTAGAAAACTAGTTTCAAACAAACATTCAATGGCGAATTCATTGAGGTTTTTGTTATAGGAAAAGCCGTCGACTATCTCAGCGACCTGGTCGCAAAAGAGACAGTGTAAGCACCTCATTAACCCCAAGCTTTCGATGAATTGTTTAATATACTAATGGATCTCGCGCTTGGGTGGAAATCAGAGTAAAATATCTTTGCTTCGTGTCCCTGGACTTTTCCCAGTTGAATGTTGCTGCGGTTCTCTTTCTCGCATGTTCACTTTTGTCGTTCCTATCATAGCGACGAACATTGGTTTCGCGGAAGATATTCACAATGGATTCGTTCGGAGCAATTCGTTGAAAGTGCCTTTTTATTCAGGGCCGAAAATAAAACTGCTTTGGTTTTACGGAAATAAACAAACGTGCATTGGAAATGTTTTATCAAATATATAAGCAAAAATTTTACTTACATAATTTTTTTATAAAGAAATTAGAGAATATCTATCAAATAATTATATTATATTTATAATTATTATCATTGACATTGAAAGTTTGTGAAAATTATAAAATATTTAGCATTATATATTTTTTGTTTTATTTTATGAATATAGTATAATTACACGAAGAAATAAAAGATTACTTTGAACAGAAACCAACGAATTGAAAGAACATGATACGGGATTTATTATACGGGTATACCCGGTTTGCTCTTTATATAATCCTTTATATTTCACGTTAATGCGATGTGATTATAAATTAACACATTTTATTAAATTACATTAAATTTATTTGGTAAAAGTAGGGTCTGTTTGAAATATTAATCCAAAGACAAAGAAATTCAGCAATGTGCACTTACTCCAACTAAAAATTAGCCGAAAATATAAATTTTATTTATGCAAAAAATGAATTGGCACTGAATAATAAATGAAGACGGGTTGAAGACGAAGTAAAATGTAGTGGGTGACTTTTATTTAGAGCAAACTGGTATAAAATAATATTCACATGTGTGAATTGAGAGGTAATTTTGATTACTGATGAAGGTGTGGTTTGACAGAGTAACGTGTACTCGTAGATAGATTCGATATTTGATAACAGTGAGCCTTGCGATGATGATAGTGATAAGTTTTTTTTTTGTAGTCGCGATAGTCTTCTTAGTATTCGGTAAGAGATCTCCACTTGACGAAGATAAGCGAACTAAATGATGAAAGAATCCTGATCATTATTCTATTTCTTTTATATATAGCTCTGTATTGTTGCGCTAATGAACACATTTGGTGCAATGGGTGGGCCTTCTGTAACTTTCGAAATAAGGAGAACCTACAGTATATAATGGGTTCCGAGTCGTCACAGCTACTCGGTTTGTTTGGGTAAACAAACATTTCGAGTTGAAAATCCGAAGATTTAAAGACTAGCTAACGTAGTTCTCTTTTAAAGATAGATTATGAAAATTTTAAATAAGTTGAATTAATCTATGCAGAAAGAAATAATTAATATTCCATTTAGCATCTTTCTAGACTAAACGATTTTTAATTTACAATTTGTGTTTGCAATTCCAACAAATATAGTACACTTATATTTTTCTCAAATCTCGGTAATGTTGCAATTTCTTCTTATTACAAAGCATTTCTGAAAACTTTATAAAATCACTACTTTTCAAGAATAAAATATGGAAAATAATTATTTCTTTATGCTTCAACATTTACATTATTTTCCAAGTTATAGTAAGTTTTCGAATCTTTAAGTTAGTTAAGGTAGAGAAAGTTGAAGCTCTACAAAATGCACTATATAAGTTCAAAGGTCATACACTTAGTTAAACACTGAACTATTCAAGTACTGTATAAAAGCGTTCTTTTAAGAATAAGTGAGAAGCTTAGAAAAAGTAGCTTTTAGTCTTTACGAAATAATTGTGAATTATTGATCTGTGGTTTACAACTTTTACAAAATAATTAATTTGAAATATAAAGGTCTTGGAAAGTGTTTACAACAAGAATAAAACAAAGATACATATTACAAGTAATGTAAAATTTTAAAACTTACTATCGAGTCCTTGGTGAGCTAAGAAAAAAAAATTACAAAAAAAAAATTTTATTATAATACGTTGTACTACCAGGGATGAAAAAAGTTCAATTTTACATTGAATATTATTCGCGTTACGCTGTAACAGGTACCTTCTGCTTATTTGTTTGTCTAATATTCGTATACATAATAAATTATTTTGTAGAAGTTAAGTTTTTGTAGTTTTTGAATAATCAAAAAATATTTTAAAACTTTATCAACACAAATTATACATTATCAGATATTCTTCAAAATTTAATTATATTAAAAAACGTAAATTTGTTAAACATATTTTTAAAATAAGTATTAGTATTTCACAATTAACTTTCAGGCTAAGTTGATTGATGAAAAAAAAAGATTGTGTGAAACTATGAATTAAATAAGCAAGAAGCGTAACAGCATGCCAACGCAACGCCAAAATACTCGCGTCGTCACTCATAAATATCAAAGCAGCGAGTACGTGGAAAAAATGGAAAAAGCAACATTTTTCTGTATTGACATACCGTGTACTGTATAGTAAAAGATGGATGAAAAAATGAAAAAGTCTCATGCTTGTTTTTCAATAATTTTCTCAATGAATTATAAACGATCATAAATTCATTAACATTGAACTTAGATGAAAAAACACATATTATAATTTAAAAAATACCATACAGATGTCATGTAAATTGATTTATAGTGTCTTTAATAATTTGAAAGCGTTCGAAATGCTGATATATTCTATTCTAATATGTTATTTGTTAAAACGTGTACACATAGGAACACTAAATAATACTCGGCTGATGTGCGTTAAATTCTGCAAGTTGGTGTATTTTAATTCATTATAGCTCTAAAATGTCGATGAAGAAGTTGGTGTCCCTGTGTGTACAATTTATTGTTTGCAATAAAAAAAACATCCAAACTATACTGTTATGGTAAGTATAATATGTTAGAATAAGTACAACACATAAAATTCCCTCTATTGTTAGATACTATTCTCTCATTAGTCAAAAAGCAAGTAAATTTATTGATTTTTAAATTTTTCAGCATTATTCCATATATTTAATATATTTGCTGCCATAAATAGTCAATATTTACGCGAATACTGGAGAAATTATGAGTATCGAATCGTCTTGAGAAAGAAGATCCGATGCTAATGATGTACTCACCAGGAATGTGCCGCTCGCACGGATTCGACTGTCCGATGCTGTTGTTGGCCACGCAGACGTACGTCCTGGGATTCGTGACCGAATCATCCAAGGGCAGGTAGCTCTTGCCATTCAGGACGATCGGAGTCTGCTCGATCGTGTCGTTGTCGCTCTTCAGTGACCATTTGAAGCCGCACTCGGTGGGGTTGCCGTCGGCGGTACATACCACGTAATCCTTCCCGTCCATTACCTCCTTATCAACTTGGCATTCGGGCTTGTCTGCGGGAACGAAGTGCGCGAGTAGTGGCACAGTAAAAGAGGAAAATGCGCATGCAGCGCTATACGGTTATGTCGCTCGCGCCCTATCTCCCGAACACTCGGCTCATGCGAGCGTTCTCTCTCTCCCGCTCTCTTCCGATTTCTCTCGTTTTTTTTTTTGCTACGACGGAGAGAGGAAAGTTTCGGTATTTTAAAAATCCATAAATCCGAACGTTGCACGGATGCGATAAAACGCATAAGCCGGTTTGGCGCTTGGGAGTTAGCACTGGAGGTATGCGGAATTCGGATATAATGTCGATGAAAATGCGCTAGAGAGGAGAGCCGTGTACAGGACTCGCGCGCGCGTGTATATTAAAGTATATGATATCCATTTTGCTATGCAGTTTTTTTGTAATATGAATATGAGAACTGGATGTTGTCGAAGAATCTGATATCTATCATCGGAGTAACATGGTTGATGAATATTTTCACATGCAGGTCCGATTTGAGTAAATATCAAATGGATATAGAATTCTAATAATCCAGCGGTTTTGTATCAATGTTTAAGTCCTTTGGTAGTGCATTTCCACGCGGAATTATTGGAATTGCATAAAAGCCGTATTAAAAAAAAAGATTATATAAAAATATTTCACATATCCATACGCTCAAGTATCTTGTACATGACTTTATTGGCAAGCTTCTGCAACGGGATTAAATACATTGCATGTACTTCGGTAGTGATGTAGCTAACCACTTCTCTTTTTAATTAACCCATTAAATACACTATCATATCTACTTTATAGATCATATTTCAACTCGCGATAAGTATTTTAGATCCCTTTTATTTTATATTATAGAGAAAAGGTCAAACTCACATTGAACGTTGATGAAGGTGGATATGGTGGCGCTACCAATTTTGTTGTTCGCCTGGCATATGTAAGTGCCACGACTGTTCCTGGGGAAGGGCGTCTTGAAGTGTAGTACCGGCCCCTCGGAGATTATTTCGGTTTTGCCTTCGCGGTACCAGCGGTACTGCGGGTCGGGGCGGGCAGTCGCTGTGCACGTGATCGGTTGCGGTATGTTGTCCACCACAACATTTACCAACTCCTTTGAGATCGTTAGGTTCTCCGGTGGGACTATATATGGATTAGATTTTTCGCAATGGAAAAAATTTATTATAATCCAAAAATTAAATTAGATGCCATTTTTATTCGAAAGTCAAAGATAAATGTAGAGACTGTATTAACCCTCAGATGGCACACTTTCCCAGGATAACATAGCTAGCACTCTGGGGCTGGGATCGTTTATGACCTCCTCTATGTCCCAGGTGAGGATTAAATTCACAGATTTGTAAAAAAACAGTTCTACAGATTTTTAATTTTGAAAAAATAGATAAATTGTGACGACAACAATAATAAAATCAAAGTTCTTCAAACTGTAGTTCGTCAACGTTCTCAAGTTTTTCATTTAAATTTGATTGTGCGTATTGTAGTCTCATAAAAGCAATTTTGGAAACAACATTTGAATATATTGATCAGGTTATTAAAAACTTTATCCACACTGAAAAATCTACAATTCCCTGAATTTCTAAATATAAATGACAATAAAAGTTTGTAACGTAGAAATAAAGTGCATGCATTGTGAAGGACTTTCAAATTATAAAATTAAAAATCACTCACAATAAACCTCAATCTTGACGGTACTGGTGACACCGGGTCCGATTCCGTTTGACGTACTCATGCACGTGAAGGTGACGTCGTTGTCGTGGATTCGATCGAGCTGACCTGAAGGCCAGGCTGTGAGATTCCAGACCAACGACGAGTTGATGCTTTCGAAGTCGTCGGTGTTAAAGTCCGGCGGATCGCGCTCGTTCAGCACGTAGTACTGGCGCGTGCGCGTAAAGTCGATCGTGTTGTTGTTTTTCATCCAGACGATGTCGCACATCGGTGAGCACTCGACGTGGCAGCCCAAGCTCACGTTCGTCGCATTGTACACGAAGCCGACGAGCTGAGGCAGCTTCTTGATGAAGGCTGGTGGGGCTGTAATGTGAAGGTTTCACTGGTAAAGTTTGAGGTTTCGATTGGAGGTAAACAGTTACGAGACATCGTTTTTCTTTTCTTTTTCAAGTTAAACTGAAAAATAGCTAGATTCTGGTTAACATTTCTACTAGGGTACTCTACACAAATTCCAAGTCAAACTATCATTTGTTCTTGCGTAAACATTAAAGAAAATTTTAAGATGCTATAAAAATAACTAAACTGCATTATTTATATGCAGCTAAAGTTAATAAGGAACCGAGAAATACGTTTAAAAATATTTCAGGGGTTAATTTGATATTATGTGGCAATGGCTTATTAACGAGAGAAATAAATTGCTAAATTTGGCAAGTAATATTGACAAAATTTGTAAATATAACTTTATGCTATTATCAGAACGTATTTGACCTACTTGATTAATAAGCTATTTTCATTTAATTAATCCACAAATAAAAATAAATAAATTGTGGGTTTAAAATGTTTACTTTTGTCATGCGGAAAATGTTAATAATGGATTCGTTCAGTGCAATTCGATGTAAGTACTTTTTTATTTAGGCATGAAAATAAAACCACTTTGGTTTTAAGGAAAATGGGGAAGTTTATTACACAAGTAAGTTAATCAATAGATCAATTTAATAAAGTTAAATAAAAGAGCTACTGATGTTTCACCCAAAAATTAATCAAATAGTTCAGTCGCTCTCTTGACAACAAAGATTAATTTATTCTTTTATATCATTTCTCTCCAGAACAACGATTACATCGGCAACGAAACCATAACCATGGGCATTTTGCAACTTTCTAATTATGAAATCTTTATCACCCGATGAGTACGAACTAAACAATATCGAAATATTGCTGACGGCGCTTTCTCATTCTCTCTATGTATCTCCCCGAAACAACAAAATTACACGAGTGGCACTAAATCCCGAGCTAGCCCACTAAAACGCTAGCAGCGATGAGTATTCTCGGGTATCGCCCAACTTCGTGCTCCATCCCTCAACCGGGCTAATGTACACGCATCACGGGACAAACATAATTACCGGATACATTGACGAAAGTGGTGGCGGGCTCGCCGTCGCCGGCCTCGTTGTACGCTGTGCAGGTGAAGTTGGCTCGGGTCTCGAGGCGCGTCTTGTCCACCTGATAGACCGGCTCGTTCTCCTCGGAGAGCCGATCGGCACCGCGGAACCACTTGAAGCCAGTGGCTGGTGGCCTGCCTGGATCCTTCACCGAGCACGTCACGTTCAGGGGCTCCTTCTTCACCACGCGTCGTGGCTCGTACGAGATAGTAGCCGGACCCGGCTTGTCTGCGTGCACAAAAAAAAACGAAATTTCCTTGCTTCATCTTCGTAAAGATTTTTGCTTTGTTTTGTCTTTTTTTCTGTCTCTCATTTCATGGCGATTGCCTTGTCGTGAGCCGAAAGCAAACGAGGGTACGGGTATATAGGTAAAAAATATTTGGTTAGGGACGCGTCTACTTTCGTTACTTTTACGATCGGTTTTATGACGGCATTGCAGTGGCGTGGGCGCGGCTTCTCGTGGAACTTCGCGAGTGTTTGATAACGGGGCTTTTTTCGCAGAAGGGATTATGGGTAGGTTTTATGGGTGGGACAGGGGTTTCTTTTGAGATGCGGAGTGACCTCATTGGATAGAGAACCACAAAGAGGGAATTATACGGTGGATAGATGTTTTATTTGGGAGGCAGCTTTTGGGTTAAGTGCCACGGCTTTACATTTCAAGTGCTAGTATGCACGTAATGCGATGGGTAGCGTGAATTTATAAACATTGATCGATAAAAAACATTTTTATAGTTACTGATAAATCTTTCGTATGTACAACAGAACATTTTATACATCAAAGAACAATCGAATAACAGGAAGACACTTTTTCGCAAAACCCCGAGTGACCGCGCAATCTCGATAACAACGACCGCGGCGTATCAGCAATACATTTCTCTAAGAGCCCGCTCCGGCACACAATACCTTTTATCCCCCGCCCTTTTCGTGACTTCTTTAAAGTGGTAGAGACGCGCAACAGTTATGCGGGAAGGCCAGAGGCCGAATTCACGTGTGTGAGTGGGTGTGCGTGTGCTATGTATGCATGTAAATGTACGTACAATAGACGACGACGGGCTTATTAGAGGAGATTGGACCCCAGCCAGCATCGTTTCTGCCCTCGCACGAGTAGTTGCCGTGGAAGGAGCGGCCGACGGACTCGAGCAGCAGCTTGCTCGGATCGATGTCGCAGAACTCCTCGGCAGAGGCGTTGCGCGAGCAGTCGGGCAGCTCCTTGAGCAGGTCGCCGTCCAGGTACCAGCGCACAGCGGTCAGGTAGCCCGGGTTGCCTGCGACGACGTCGCAGCTGAGTGAGACGTTAAGCCGGGAGGCCTCGATTATCGCCACGTCTGGCTCCATCGTCACCTCAACGCTCGGTCGAACTGGAATGAAAAATGCAAGACGTCACTTTCGAATGGTTTTATTCTGTAAATAAAAATTGGACTTTATCATACATAATAATTATTAAAGGTATTTTTTCTCCCGGTCTTTAATAAGTGATGTACTAGATTGATAAACTGAATTCAAGGAAGCTGAGTGTCAATCAATTAGCAGGAACTTTTTATATCACGACTGATGCATATAAAATATACGAATAAATGAAAAGGTAATCAAATATTCATTTTAACTAATGAATCAATCAATATTTCAATAAATTGAGAAAAAGTAGAACTCTTTTATAGAGAGGAAAATTATCACCATTCTCTGTCCCATTTTCATCAAAAATTATAAATTTTGCAAATATTTTGAATTTTTTATTTAGCTACTCGAAAAAGAATACTGCAATATGAATATTTTAAATAACTATATTCTGAATACTATTGAAAAACAAAATGACTGATACGGCCAGTCACGTGACCAACAGTATACTAAACTCAAATTTACCATTGAACTGTTGCCTTGAGAAAGGGCGTAATAAAGTGTCCGAACCATCGACAAACACTGCGCTGGTGCTTTAATTTACCGCCCGAAAACACCCCAGTGCCATATATCACATTTCAGAAAACTAGGAATAGTAAGCCAACGATTTTCATTGTTTATTGTCGTTTTTTCGCAGAATTAGAACTATAACTTACAGAATACGGTGACTTCAATGAAGTCCTGGGAGCTCGAGCTGCCGAAGTCGTTTTCCAAAATGCAGGCGTAACGGCCGATGTCAGCAGCGCTGGCGTTTTTCACCAGCAGGGACGTCAGCTCGTTCGTGCCGCCCTCGTAACGCTCGTCGCTCAGCGTGAGATTCTTTCCGTCTCGTTGCCTGTGCAAAACGGTCGTCGATTATTTCCTCCCCGCGCGAGAACGCTTGGTATATATTTGGCCCGCGGGTTAAATTTCTTACAATACTCCACGTAGGATGCGAATTGATTTATCATAGCGGCGGGAAATTGATTTTTCGTTAGGGGGCAGAAGGGCGCGTGTTATACGATATTTTTGGCACGGACAGCCGGGTATAAAGGGAAAATGGATTAAAGAATTCTACTGTAAGTGGATGTTTGTTACATGTAAAATAGGGAGAAGTTAAGTGTTAGTTAATGAACGGGAATGACTCAAACGTGATATATTATTATTTTAATATCTTACCATACAACATTAGTTAATGTGGCAGGATTCGCTTCGTAGTCGCAAAATAATTGAAAATCTTCGGTTTCGTTGACTGTAATATTACTGGGACTCAGTCGTACTATCGGAGGATCTACAAGCATACAATATGGTATATTATTTACAAATTGAATATGTATAAACTATACCATTAAGGTATATTACGAGATTATTTTATTAATTAGCATCTTCGTTTGAATTACAAAATATTAAAAAAAAAAAAAATAGAAATCAGTAATTGTAATTTTTTTCATCGCCATAGATTCAATAAAATCGATACACTCAAATTCCCGGAGCCCCAATTTTGATCTGATGCTAATTATAATTACGAACCGAGGGAAATATAAAAATTTTTAACAAACTTCGTTGAAATTGAAAGACCATTCATCACTTGATCAATATTTCTAATTTGCTTCTAATTATTTTTCATGAAAAATTGCATTTCGCAAAAATTCTCCAATTTGAAATTCCCGGCACAATCGACAGCCGACTCATTATTTTCACGTCGCCTGCACACCTAGGTATACCGGCATCTCACGTATGCGTTGGAAGCAAAAAAGCGAGTTCAATGAAGCTTTCTCTCTCTCTTTCACCAACGAAAATTCTGCATGTGTGCATGCACGTTTGGTTCTAGCGTACAGCCGCCATCCGGCAGAATCCTTTTAAATCATGGAAATGTCGCTTTATTACGGTGTCGTCTAACGGACCCACTGCACAAGAGAAAGTGAGAGAGAGAGGAAGAGAGAGAGAAAGAGAGAGGGGGAGAGAGAGACAGTGCCATAGAAGAAAGATAAGTGTGTACGTATAGGAAACTAGTTAACCAGATGTGTAAAGAGGCTCGGGGGAATGGGAGGCAGAAAAGTAGTGGAGTAGGAGGAAGCGAAGGAGAGAGAGGGGAGAAAAGGACGTGACATGGGTTGAGAGAGGACGAATTTGCATGATGCCGTCGGCGAGGCGAGGCAAGCGCACCTTCCTCTCGCGTGCGCCGGCACGCGTACGTATAACGTACATTCCTCATCCGTTTTAAAGGTGGTCCTCTCTCCTCCTCCCCCCACCACCTACCCACTCCTCTTCCCCTTCATCACACGAGCTTTTTTTGCGACGTCGATCGATTTGCTGGTAAGCCAGCGCGTCCCATATATAGGAAGCTTATATTTTGGCTGTGAATGCGTTGATGGTGACACGGCCTATATGATGCGAGAAGGTACGCACGCGTGAATAGCGTTTCGCGTTAACGAGAATTATTAATTAAATGGAGGATTGTTTTATCGTGTGAGATTCAAAATATTTTTAAAACCAAGATGAATAAAGTTTTTGATAGTACGGGCTTTGTGTTTAATAGCTGCGGATTAAAACAAGTAATAACTGTCACAAGAGTTACTATGATGAGTAGTATAAAGTTGGAGTTCCTAATTACTAACTAAATATATTGCTTCCACAATGTGGAAGCTTCGTGAGGGTGAAAATTGTCCGACCAAAAATGCTTAAAGAGCTGTTTTAAGAATTTGTCATGAAAATTTGCTGCGGTGTTATTGTTTGTTCTCAATGATTTATTATGGAATTATAACTTTTTTTTTAATTGATTGATTTTCTTTTGCTTTATGGACAAAAGTTGATTTCAAAATTTTTATTTTTTTCCCCTTTCTAATATTACAAATAAAATTTTTAATTTGAAAAAATATCATCAAAAGGACAGTTCATAATTTGACTTTTCTTCTTTTAAGTCTTGAATTATCATGAAATTATTTTTTTTATTTAATTCATGTCTTCAAAAATATATAAAGTTTTGACCTGTTATTGATGACGTTGTCCAAATAAAATATGAAATGATATTTCAAGTAAATAGTAACATCTGTTTATTTAGTTAATTTAGAAATGTAACGCCATGAAGTTAATATTATTTTACATTTTTATTACTAGAACGTTTTCTTTTTAAAATTTACTAAATAGCTGCAATCAAAAGTATCACAGAAGTCTAAAAATAGCACATTTATCTTTTTCAGCAGAATTTTATTACCAGTGCAATAGAGTGTTTCGTTGAAATTGTCATGGGAGAATAAATTAAACTGGTTTCAATTCACAGTAGTCTGCCTTTATAAATACGTGAACGTAGGAAATTGTATCATAATATAGAAGGCTAAAATTAGTATTACATCGTAATTGCATTATGTTTTGTTTTATGTATATACGTGCTAAGAGCATTAATATAATTTATAATTCCATCCTTTGATTATAAAGCAATATCGTTTATAGATAGACCTGCTTAACCTCATTTTAAATAGCATTACGCAATTTTCTGAAGCAAAATTTTATTTTCAATTCATTTGGAATAAACTTGAAACGAATGATACAGAAATACGGTATATTTTCAAACAATTAATTAAATAATGAGACAAATAATTTTAAGTTATAATAAGTATTTCAAAATACTAAAAAGATTTTCAAGAATCATAAAAATTATTATAACTTGTAAAGAAGATCCAAATAAACGGCAGAGCAACATGAAATGGATTACTGGAGTACGAAGAAAGATATGAAAAGCTTGTGAATAGATAAAAAATTTCATCCTACAAGCAATATTTAAAATTGATGAAAAATTTATCAATATTCTTTCTTTAAATATCAGAAAATTTTCATTTAAATGCTTACGTTATTAAAAGTTATGAATCATCATATTAATTTTATGGGATTCCCGTTACAATACTTTATTCATTTATTACATAATTACTTATTACCATTTTCACAATGCATTATTAAAATCTACAATAATAATATTATACCACTCAATTAAAAAGCGACAGAGTCTCTGCTTCTATAATAACACATGGAGCAAATTGTGCATATTTAATGAACAACCGAAAGTACCTTCGAGAATTGTTACCGTTGCATTACGGAATTTGGGACCAGCTGGCCGACGGAAACGGCGAGTCCGCGGAATGGCCACGAGTGTGCCCGTTTCGCGAGGTCGTCAAAAGCTCCGCGCACCATAAACCTGGCACATTATGTTGCCCCGGAAAAAGCCGACGGCGCGCGGAAAAAAGAGCTGCAGAATAGGAAGCAGACAATGGCGAGGATGTGTGTATGTGTGTGCGCGCGCGCACGACGGTGAATTAAGCGAGAGATAAGAGTTGGTTGGCCCCAGTTTCCAGGGTGCGCAAAAAACAATGATATCGCGCAAGCGCGAGAAAAAGGGCTTAAAGAATGAGAGAAAGGAAGAAAGGGAGTGAAAAAATAATGGCCGAGGAATTTTTGCAGACTCACACATGACTTCGATGATGACGGTCTCCTGCATGGGCTTGCTGCCCTCCTTGAGCATGACCGAGTTCGAGGCCGCGCAGCTGAACTTGCGCCCGTTATCGTACTCCGTCGCCGTGAACGCGAGGTAGCTGTTCGTCTGCGTTGTGCCGTCCTTCTGTGAACAAAGAGAAAGGGGAGCTTATGAGTGGGAGTTAATGACTAAGAGAATGAACAATAGGCACGAGTGAGCGCTCGAAGCCGTCTGCTGATAAAATTTTTTTTCCCCGCCAATGGCTTGACGATGGCCCATCGACGCGTGCCACCCACGTCTGCAGATTAATTAGCCGAGGGCTAAATTAACCTACTTTTCGCGCCTTCGTTGCTCCGACGTATCTGCAATAACCTTCTTTGGGGGGAAGGAAGCCAGCATGAGTTATAATGAAGGAAAAAATGGTATTTTCAGATTTCTATTGCAAATTTGCCCAAGAAAATGACCCGATAACGCATTTTTTTCGAATTAAATTTCAATTTGAAAACACAAAAAAAAACTTTAAAGTAGAAAAGGTAAACTAAAAAAAGGTAATCATCATGAGTGAAAAGAATGAAAATGCTTTATGCAGTTTTCAATCAATTGTCAAATATTGGTTTAACTTTCAAATATAATCATTTTGATGCACGCGTTACTCCTATCGTATACTGAAATAGCGCTTGGTAATATCGAAAAAGCAGTATTTCTCAAATAACGAAATAAATAGTTATAACTACTGATATGCCAACAGTGAGAGTATGTATATCAGTATTTGTATATATTAGTGTGGGTTATAAATTATATTATGTATGATTGTCGGTACTATATCTACTAGCGGTCACGTTTACTTAAATTTACTTTTGTAAAAGGTACCTATTGTACCAACTCCTCATTATTTTTATGAAAGAAAAGCTAGTGGCTAGTAACTAACTGTAGGTATATATTTCAATAATTTATATTTGGACGTGATGGACGTGAAATAATGGTCAAGACAGCCGCATTAAAAAAAAAATCAGTAGTTTTGACATATATTAATTGGATCCGTCATAATGAAAAAAAATTTATAATCCCGACTTCACATTTCACTCAAAAAGTACAGCATAAAATTGGCTAATAGTAAAACAATAGAAAAGAGAATTTTTTCCTTGCATAAAAAAAAATGTTGATAAAAAGTTCATTTTCATTAAAAGTTTTGTCCATTTTAGTGGAAATATCTAGGTATGAATTGAGAGCAAAAGTCAGTGCATTTGCTCGCTAATGGGATAATCGCGTAAGGCATGAAAGAAAAAATTATATCTCGAGAAGAACTTCATCAGCCGTTCGGAGCAATCAACTCAATTACTGAAGTTTGATTCGTGCGCTCGAGTGCTTGGCTACAACTATCGACAATCGAATGAAAAGTAAGAGCGAACAGCAGAAGATAGTACACGAAAAGAAAACGAAACAAGAGCTTTTGCCTCGTCCTACTTTCTTGCTCGAAAAAAAAAGAAGAAAACTATTCGCGAATGTACATTACCGCGCGAGAATTCGCAAAGGTAATCAAGATAAGTGTCAAAGGCCTGTGCTCGGAAGTTCAGACGAAAGCCGACGAAGAAGTTTCGGGACGAGCGCGTCGCTGATGCTGCTGGCCGCGCGTCCTCGTCATTTCGCATCCCACGCCTTTTCATTATCTCGCTCCATTACTCGGGCCTCCGCCACGGGGAAATCTCCGCTCGCCTCATATCTTTATGTCTCTTGAGAGAGAAAACCCGCGTGACTCGTATTCTTCCGTATCATTCTTCTAGAGTGTTTTAGGGTGGTCGAGAGAAGAAAGAGTGAAAGTGCGTGAGAGAGGGAAAGAGTGCAAGAGAGATGCACGAGCAGGACATTATCGCAATTGCGACACTGCATGCAATCGTACGAGCTGCGCCTTTGAAGAGCCTTTGTGGAAGAAGATCGAGCGCGAGGTGTCTCATTGAATACAGATTACGCCGCCGTGGTGGCGAACTTATACTCGGTGCTCTGTGTGTTTCTCTCGCTTGCTACTGTGATTTCAAATTTCTGCTGTGGCGTGCGGGATTACACGATGAAAGGGCCAAATCTGTTTGGATCTCTCCCTCCCTCTCCCTCAGTCTTATGAGAATGAACGAGGGAGTGTTGAGAGCGAGAGAGAATGGAATGGATGATGAGAGCGTTTTTGCGTTTGATGAATGATTCATGGTGGTATATGAGTGTGATGGGTTCCTTGAAATGCTACCGTTTGTTGCCTATATTTTCATGGAATCTCATCATAACTTCTTGAATTCCATTAATCTTTCTTTCGTGTTACATTTTTACTATTTCGTTACATAAATATATAATCGATTTTTTCAAAAAATTTGAATAATCATTTTTGGCAAAGTTGCATTGATTCAAATTCGAAAATTGAACACGAACCGCGTTATCATGACAATGAAGTTCCATTCAAGTTACTATATCAAGGCTCTTTTAGCCGTCATGCAATTCCATTGCATCGACATCCCAAAAACAACAAACACTCATTGGCACGCGCGATAATCGTTCGCTCAGCCAGCCGTTATTACAAAAAAATCGTCCGCCACCCGCGCGCGCACACACAGTACGCCGTTGTATAATTAGCAGATAATAGAGAAATTCCGGGTTCTCGTATGTACGAGTACACGCGCGTGTGCGTATTTCTCACTCCCGCTGCTGCGGTAACCGGGATCGTACAACCGCGCGCGGGTGCGAATTGTGCCGTGTGTTAGTCATCGCATAATGAGATACTTAGCAAACAAAGCTAATTATGCTCCATCTCCGTCTGCGCGCCAGGGTAAATACTGCGACCCCGCACGAGCGCTACAAATCCATAATTGGAGCACCGCATGTGTGCGCTCGCGCCCGCGCTGACTTGATAAAACATCAGAAAAAATTTTCCTAGAGATTCGCAGCCCGGCAATTGTTGCAAACGAGTAACGAGGGAAAGTATAGAAGAAAACGAGGCTTTAAAGGGCTTAATTAACAAAAAAATCGAAAAGGAAAGAAGCTTCGCACGCTAATTCTAAAACTTCCCAAACTCAGGCTGTGGTGCTTTTAATGCTTTTAAATTCTCTGAGTCAGAAAACGTAAATTTTAATAACAAAAGATAAAATGGTGAAGTAAATGTCGACTCATAACACTCATTTTTACACTCTTTTTAAAACAACATTGTCATTTTTGCAGCAATTTTTTGCGGCAGTAGGAGGGGTGTGTTTATTCTAAGTCTGCACCGCTGATAACAAGCCGGCAAGAGATGATGCTTGATGCAATAGAATATGAATAGACAGTATAATTGCAAGCGTACAAATGAGAGGAGTGGATGTTTACGGACATAGCGTCTGAATAAATTCGGAGGCTACTTATAGAATTTTATGCATTTGATTTTTACATAAAAACAGTAAAATCAAAGTATTTTATAGCTCAACAAAATGTAAAAGTGCGCTATGTTTAATTAATTTGTGAAATATTAATTATTAATCAACTTTAATTAATCAAATGTCGGGTGTCTAGTATATATCGTTGGCTTTTAGAACTCATAACATTAAAAGTAAATCGACTAATGAGTGGAGTTGATCACAATTGTATGGATGCCTCTGTAATAACATAGTCCAGCATAATAGCCTCAAAAATTGTAGACATACAGACAAATATAATCAATATCTTAGTCCTGTCTTTTATCAATATAGTAACTATAAGCCAGCATATAACAGTACAGCTCAGCAAGTATCGCCTGCCTTCACATTGATTAGCCCGAAAAGATTCGGGGCGAAACCCACTATTTTTATTTTCGTCATTTATATTTTAAACCTTTTTTTCGCGAGTTTTATTTGTACCTTTTACTCGGAGAGAACGATTGAGTCTTATAATCAAAAACAAATGATTATTAAACTTTTAATCTTCAAAATTTTTGTTATTAAGAATAAAGGTAATAAAATAAATAAAATGCATATTTTTATATGAAAACTGTAATAAAAGTAATAAATCCAAGAATGTTATTAAAAGAAGAGAAATTTTTCAAGTTTTATTATAATGTGTCAAATTACCTGCTTTATGGCAAGTAAAACTTACAGCTCGCGAAATGAATGTGAATATAGCTAGTTCAATAAAAAATCCAATTTTTTGCATTAAACTAGATTTATGTCGAGTTAAGTTAATCCATTTCTTGTTATATTTGATCTAAAAGAATAGACATATTATAGTGACATTTCAAAACCTTATATCCACTTATACTGCTAGTATCAGATTTCACCCAATTATTAAACGTCACTTATCTTCCATTAAATTATTTACATATTAATCTCTGTGACAGACAACAGACCTCATTTCTGTAATTGTTAAACAAATTAATAGTAATGCTCTATAAGTAAATAATCTTGAACTCCATTTCTCAATTCCGCAGATCATTACGCTTTCATACAGCATAAATACGCAAACCTTGTAATAACCGCTCCGCGTGCACCCGCGGATAAAATAGTAAAATGGAATAGTCTCAATGATGCTCCGCGTTATTGCATATATACTCACGTTCTCGTTGAGACTGACGTCGTACATGTCGAGGCGGCTGCTGTTACGGTCGAGAATCTCCGTGCCGTTGTACCAGGTGACGTTGGCCGGCGGCCTGGCGCCTTGCACCTCGCACTGCAATAATACCTTGGAGCCCTGGATGACGTGGCCGACAACGCCTTTGATGTCCATTTTCATCGGGCGCACTGCGGACAGACAGAGGATTTTTATAAAGGGTTTTACGCAATATCTAACAGACAGGGGGAGGGAGAGAAAAGGCAGACTCTGACGAGAGGAAAAGGTCGCCACTGCGATCTCTTCTGTTATGTGAAAAATTATGATGCTCACACAAAGGAGCAGTTTTTTTCGCGACGTTCTTTCAGAGGGGCCGGTTTGCTTTTTCCTAAAGGAAGCTTTGTGATAGTAAAGAAAGCAATTTTCCTGAAAATACGTCAGAAATATGTTTCACATCATTGAGAGTCCAAAGATCGAATTTTCAGAAAACGTCCATGTAGATGCATGTGTGTATGTATATACATATTAGGATCTTATTTACTGCTTTTTACAAAACCGGGTTCAGTTTTTTTTTCTCGTTTTTTTTTATTCTTATTTAGCTCGGGAAATGACTTTTTTTCTTAAAAGATATTTTTTTTCTTTTACAGAAAAAATATATATTTTTAAAGCTTTGACATTTTATTTTTCCATTTTTTAATACTTGTAAAGTAATATTTCATATCAAATTCTTTACATTTTTAAATGGAAATTATTTGTTGGCTTTGTTTAATCTACCGACATTTATGAAAGCGTAACTTTTCTGAGATAGTTTATATTTTGAGACTAAAAGAAAAATTGCTTTCATTTTATGGGCGCTGGAGGTTTATACACGACTGCCACGTCAATGCAGTGCTAAATAAAGAGGTGACGTAAAATTTAGAAAACTCATAATTGTAATGTGATTTATTTATTTATTCAAAATGATATATAATCAACCACTCTTAAAAGAATGATAGCCGGAAGTAGTGGCTCATTTAAAAACTCAATGTGATTGGTTATTTGAAAAAACCGCGAATATTTGAATTTTTCAGATTAAAGTGTGCTAGATTTGAATTTTAAAACTGAAGTATTTATAGAACTTTTAAATAATTAAAGTAGAATAAAACATTTGATTTTTTGCTTGTAACATGTATCTAATAATGTTATCATTTAAACTAATTAAAATTAAATTATAGTGAAAAATTGTGCTCATAACCTCAAAAACAAAATAGAACGCGCGAAGTGCGTTTGAACTTTGCTAGTGTATTAAAAACAAAGTATATTTAACGTGACTAAAATAACTTTTTTCACAAAATGTCGATACTTTAGAAACATATATTGTAAGTACAATTATAGATAAAAGATTGGAGTTTTTTTCTCCATTAATTTTTGTTTTGAAGTTCTAATTATGATCCTCAAGAAATTTCATGGAGTCTTTTCAAAGAAAACATTCAAAATTATTCAAAGCTCCGAAATTCTAGCCAATTAAAAAAATATACTGTTTTTAACCACGTACACGAATTTATGAACAACTAGCAATAATCTGCTGAATAATTTATGTTCGTAAATAAATAAATGAGTCTCAGCTCGTAAGCAAGCATTTGTGCATCCGTGGATTTACCCGTGGAAACAGAATGCAAGAGAAAAAAGAAGTAGTCCACTTTTTTTCTTTCCTATAGCTTACAAGCGACGCTGCATTCGTTCGTGGAGAGATCAAGAGAGCCGTTGGAACAAGTGATAAAAGAGAGACGATATAGGGGAAGTAAATAGAAGTTAGAGAGAGAGAGAGAGAGAGAGAGAGAGCACGCAAGAGTGGACGCGAGAGTCAATAGAGTGAGAAACGAAATGGACGAAGATAAGGGAATGAGAGATGAGAGGGTGACGCGATAGTACGCTCTGAGCGTGATAAAAAGATATCGCAGCAACGGCTGCCACTGAATTTAAATAAATTGATTTACTTAGGTGTCGAAGGGTACAAAGAGCATGAGCTAACGCTTTATGATGAACGGATTAGTGTCTCGAAATAGCTATTGGAATTAAATTATCATTTGTCGGAGACTGGTGATAATATAGTAATATGATAAATAAATAGTGCAGCACTTATGCTCTTGAAATATATTGTAACTCATTAACCCTGGTGAAAATAAGTTCCATTATTAGGCTAGGAAATAAGTTATTTTACCAGAAATAATCAAAAATAAGACTTATTCTTTGAGCACTGATGAAACAACTTTCCTAACACTATTTTCTTATTCCTTAGATTGGGAAATAGAATGAGCTAATACAAGTTTGTTCCTTGGTAGAAAACTAACCAGCTTTTTGTCTAAGCTCTTGTAAAATAGCTAGATTCCTTAGATATAAATAAGCTACTCTGTTAACTGTAGCTTAGTTAACTCTGTTAAACTAGCTCATTTTTTTATTATTTCCGTCTTCAATATATCAATATAAATATTTCCATTGCGCTATATGGGCGCTATATTGTGGTATTGCGCCAATATAGCACTATGCTAGCGCAACCATAGCGCCGACGAATCACCGCAATTTCGGCGCTAGATGGTAGCAATATAGCGCCGCAATAGATCCAACGGTTTTGATTTTTGCGCGGGTATGCATTGTTATTTTGCTGAAACAATTCGAAATGAAGTAAGGTTCAAATTACAGAACATAATTTATTCAAATTTTTTATTATTTTACTAATTCAATTATTTAATAATAGAGCTCGGGGGCTTTTTTTGCTATCTACGATATGCAGTGGTACCAGCTACAACCTAAAGATTCCAGATTAATTACTATACTCATGCTAAGATTTTTTTCTCCGATTGAAATAACAATGGGAAAGTTCTCCATTTTATCATTAGAGTACGTTGCTACTGTACGTCTATGGAATAATATCTAAACTTCATATCTTATAACGAAAATAAGTACAACTTAAAACTTTTAGGTAGTGAAGACATCTGTAGGATACTTATCGGTGCTATTAGCTGTAAAACAGAAAGAACGCTGATAAGCTTTGATTGTTTTGGTCGTCAAATGTCAAAGAGTCAAAGAGTGGAATTATTCTGTTAGGTTCCTACAAATGTTAAACAGTATGTTTAAGGGGGCCAGCCTGAGTTAAAATATTGAAAAGTTCGATTTTTTTATGAGCGTTTTCGACAGAAAATTTCATACAAAAAACGTTCGTCCACCCGGTTTTACGAAATTTATTTTTGTTGCAAAGTTATATCCCACGCTTTTAATGGATACTGGGGCTTCTCTCGCCACTTGTTAGCGCTATATAGTAAAACAGGGGTAAATACATTATTTTTATATATCTATATATATGTATATGTATAGCTAACTCTCTCCCTCACACACACAAACACACACACACACACACACACACCACCACCACTACCACCGTGGTCCTGTATCTATCTGTCTCTGTATCTAACTGTCACTTTAAGTCGTCACGAAATTCGTGGACATCGATCTTTTAGTATAGGGATTTCGTAATAAACGACTTCTCTGCAGGTTTAAACAAAACGCAATGTAAATTTCCATCGACTGGAAAGGGACTTCTACAAAAGATCGGACAATAATTCGGTGGTACACAAGAGTAATATATTCTCCTCATCCAATGTACTTTTGCTTCGACTCTACTTCTTATGTTTCAGCAGTCTTTTTATCTGCCCTAGAACGCGAATTTTAACAATATGAGGAAGAGAAGGATACCAGCTATAGACTTGGAGCACAGTTTTCGTAAGGATTCTGGAAGAGGTAATTCATGATCAACAACATTTTATCAGGTAACATTGTAAATGAAGTGTACTTAATAATACTTGTTTATTATTGTATTATGGTGAAAACTCGATTACAATCAATTCTCGAAAATCGTAATAAAAATATCGATTCTTACTAGCCAAAAATTATTACTTCACTTATTCACTTAACAAATTTTGTTTTCATAGAAAAAATCGTTGAATTTTTTTTTTTTATAAGGAATCCTTAAATATTTTTTCGACACTTACGTACGCAAAGTTCGAATCCCCGCATACTCGGCAAAAAGCGTGTACTCAAAATCGAACTTTCCGCACGTCGTATCAAACAGTGCTCTACGATACATGTTCGGGAATTATTTATGTAAATTACAATTGAGTATATGCGCACAATTTCAAATAATAATTAACATACAAAGTAATTACTTTTGAGGATATTACTGTACTGTACAATTATTACCATACGTGAAGTTACGAATTCCTTTCTTTCTTTTATTTTGTTTTTATGTATTATTTATTTACTTAAAATTTGAAGTATTATACCGCAATCGATAAGATGTAGGAGCTAGAAGTAAACTTTTCTGTGCAGGACAGATAATTTCGAAGAACTCCGAACCACTAAATGCCGTAGAAACCACCTTCTTGCGAAAAAATAAACATGGAAATCACGAATATTTTTAAAGTATAAACAAATAGATGAAAAAACCGCTGCCAATTCATTGGGACTTAGCTTCCTCAAATTAATTTATCGATTCCTTTTATTGAATTGAAATTAAAAAAATTAATTTTTTACGATAAAAATTGGAAATATTTTATGGAAAATATTAACTGCTAATGGTTTCATGGTTATTTTTTTGTGATTTTAATTCTTGTATAAGTGTTCACAATGGAAAACAATCGCAAACACAAACTCTGATGGAGTACTATTCTTCATGAAACTCTTCTTCTTCAAGTCAACTGTCAACGGCATCACGTCTATTTTGTTAATAACAAAAGAACCGTGATAGCTAGAATTTTTTTTTTTTTTTTTTAATATAGGTAATTTAATTCTCTTTCGAATGCTATATATCCCATTCATATACATAAAGCGGTTCTCAAGAAATTACGAATTTAAACAAAATTGAAAAAAAATTTAACCACAAATATCTCCGAAATTTATGGATCAATCCTTTTTATACAAAATCTACCCCTAGAAAGAATTTCAAAGTGATTAATCCTATTTTACTCTAGTTATGCAACGACAAAAAACAGTTTTTTTATAAATTATTTTTTTCTCCAAAAATAATGAATAAAAAAAAACTAAAAATTTTAGTAAGTTATAGTACTCAATATCCTTTATAACCAAAAAGATATTCATGTTAATATCTTTTTTTAATTTCAAAATATAACACATTTATAAAAAATTACGTTTTCATCAATAACTTATGACGAAATATAGCTATCGACTTTTTTTTTAATTGTAGAGAATTGTATCCTACATAAAGAAAATTTATAATATATAAACAATATTCGGTTTAAATATTAAAAAAATCGAAAACAAAAAATTTAAAAAATTAAAACATGGCATAAAAAAATCGAATTTGACAAAAATAGAATATTGACCCTAATTGTGGAAGCAAAATCTAAAAAAATGATCACTCTCTCGTTAAAATCGGTCGAGTAGATCATGAGATATCAGCGTA